>JBAIZL010000007.1:62204027-62218579 GCA_036971475.1 Prosapia bicincta | reverse complement strand
CGGTCAGAGTTCTGAAGAAGTCGTAGCTGATCTGCAATTTATTTAAAAGAGAGAAATTAATAAAATACACTGAATATTATTCATTTATAAACTCTTCAATAAAATGGCATTTCAAGTTCAAGTAAAATAAAGTTAAAACTAACAACTTTGTAGGAAGATCTGGTATTTGTTATTTTTTATAGATATACTTAGCCTTAGTAATGTTTTATTATTGTTTTCTTATACACTTTTTTTCCCGCCCTCTCTCTCTCTGCCCACTACACGCTATCATTTTAACCTCTCCTTGCCCCTCTTCTTCTTTGTTCTTCCCAAACCCGTCCATTACTACTACTTCGCTCTGCTACCTCCCTCTCTTAAAATACCCCTCCCCCTTTTCTTCTGCTCTATCTCTCCATCCCCTCTCCTTCTCCTCTCATCTTCTTCTCCTCCCCTCTCTCTTTTCATTCACTCCCTCTTCCCTTACTTATCTCCTTTATTCCTTCCTCTCTTCTCCTCCGCTTCCATTTAGAGACAGTATCCCATGCAACATATTTCTTGTTGTACACTCTGTACCTGGTTTTCTTTTTTATCTCTATATACTTTCCCTTAGTCATTTTCGTATTAGTTTGTTTATTTATACACCTGTTTCCTCCATCCTCTCTCCCTACCCACTACACTCTATCTACCCTCTTCCTGCCATTTTCCCTTCTCTTCTTCCTAAACTCTTCCCTTATTACTACTTCGCTCTGGTACCTCGCTCTCCTAAAATATCAGCCTTCTCCCTCTTCTGTTCTATCTCCCCTTCCCCTCTCCCTATCCTTTTCACTCCTCCTTCCCTTTCTTACCTCCTCCCTTCCTTCCTCTCTTCTTCCCCGCTTAAATTTAAAGACAGTATACCATGCAACATAATTTTTGTTGTACACACTGTACCTGGTATTTTTTATCTCTATATATTTTCCCTTGGTTGTTTTCATATTGGTTTGTTTATTTATACACTTTTTTCCTCCGTCCTCTCTCACTTACCACTACACGCTATTATTCTACCCTCTAACAGCCATTTTCTCCTCTCTTCTTCCCAAACTCTTCTCTTATTACTACTTCTCTCTGCTACCTCCCACTCCTAAAATATAACTCTCCCCCTCTTCTTCTTCAGCTTTATCTCCCTCTTCCCCTACATTTGGTGACAATATCCCTTGCAATATATTACCGGTTTTACACGCTGGACCTGGTTCAGAACCTGGTATTTTACCAACTATTTTAAAAATAGTTATCCTAATGAGCAACTGTGGACTATAAATTAACTAAACTCACTAAATACACAACTCGATAACCAAAAATAATTTATTCACTACAACACTTGAGTTACATTTCAGTTCAAGGTAACCATCTTCAGAAACACCTAAAAATGAAGACTTGTAGTAAATAAATAATAGTGTTATAGTAGATGTAACATGAGTGATATAGTGTAATTCTAAATTAATTTTGAGTTCTTGAGCTGTATAATTGTTGTAACTATTGCATAGATTAATCTTAAGTAATTTTCATATACCGTAGAGAAACTTCTCGAAGCTTCTGAAGTTGTATTCCCCATTGTATTGCTTGAGGCCTATCAGCAGACCGGCACGGCGATAATCGTCCGCCAGTCGCTTCACCAGTAGAGCTTCGTTGGCGCGCCCTGCTCGAATTTGCAACCGCTTCAACTCCAGCAGCTCGTGGAAAATTCTCCTCTCCAAGTGGTACCTGAAAGCCAATATCCATTAAACCAGAGAACAATATCTTATATATTGCGAACTGAATTAAATACGTTATCGATATAGCAAGCAGTAATTATACATGTGTGGGGAGTTATAGCACTACTATTTTATAGTTAGTCTCATTTTCACAGCGGTAAATATTAAAATAGGTCACTCAAAGTCTCACTACAAATTAGTTTATTGAAACATACAGTCTAGTTTCGACGAAAATGTCACCTTCATCAACTGGCTATTACTGTTTTAGTAAGCTATTGTGTAATGAGTTAATGAAACATTAAGACTAGTTTCGACGACAACGTCACCTTCATCAGTAACTGGCTATTACTGTTTTAGTAAGCTATTGTGTAATGAGTTAATGAAACATTAAGACTAGTTTCGAGACGATGTCACCTTCATCAGTGACTGGCTATTACAGTTTTAATAAGCTATTGTGTAATGAGATTTTGAGTGATTTTGAATGATTTTGAGTGTAGTGAGATTTTGTAATATTTTCCGTTGGGAATTGTGTATACTAGATAATCTCTAATTAACTTAATAATATTGTTTTGTTACTAGTTATCATTTTTATATTTTTATATATTCAAGTAATATTTGAAACTATTATAAAGAGATTTTTTGGATATTTGTATAAATATTTATTTTATAAAATATTACATCTCTTTTTTATTATGCAAATATTATTCAATTAATTCTATCAAAGTAATAAAAACAATGTTAATTTTTTTTATAGGCACAATATTACATACATTTAAAATTGATACATTATTTACAATATTGAGTTTATAGTCAATTTATTTTGTAATGTATAGTCTTCTATAATTAAATAGGGATACATTTTTTAAAGGGATAGAAAAACACTGATTTCAGCTACATGTTGCCATCATCAGTTTACTATTTCTTAAGTGATGATTTGACAATACTACATAAACGTTTAACGCAATGTTTTCTGCATTCCACTCCATCTAGTAACAAAACATTGAACCAACTGCACTTCAAATTAGTTATACGCTATACGCAGTTTCATCGCCTGATAATGTACACTTAAATACTCTGTACTCTCAACAAAAGCGTTATAACTCATTTCAGCCAGTGACTAACTGACATCAGTGTATGATGGCAGCGTAATTGCCGAAACGTATTGAGACATTAAAAATTTTTTTGTGAGAATTAAGTATTAAGATTTTATACGTTTACAACAATATACTAATCTCACAATCCAAGTTGAAAATCATTTATTTTCATTTAATTTAGTTTTTCCCCTTGGGAAAAAATATTATTATCAATTAATAATGCACTTACTTCCGCATGCTGTTCTGCACAGCCTGAGTAACAGACACTGTGCTAATACTGGGATGTTCCCCGACATCTTCGTCAGGATGCTGGGACGCTGGTCTCCTGCAGGCGCGAGGTATCCTGCTTCCTTCTCCTCGAAATCATATTTAATCATATTAGATGGCAACAAAATGTTCATTATTCAAAGTCATTTAGAGTTTTAAATTATCATAATTAGAAAAAAAATTGCTTCGCATTGGTTTGTTATTTGAATTTCATATGGTGCAAATTGTGATTTTTTTTCAGAAATTGTTTCTGGATAATATTTGATATAAACTAAGTAAAACCATATTTTCTTCGTATATAGATGTTATTTAAAAATACATTCTAAACAAGGAAAAGTCATTTTCACTGCTCCGAATAGGTTGAAGTTGTAGCACTAAAACTTCGAATAAACTTCAATCTAAGAACATGGTAATTTCTAAGATAAGTTTTTTAACATTTGTTGATTCCATCTTCACGTGAGCTACTAGTAATCACTTACACTTTTAAATGTTTTAAACTTGCCTATAGTAGCACTTACTTTGCTTGTTGAGGACGGCCGTTTCGGGAGACGTGTCCCTTTGTCAACTCAGACCGTACCTAATCTCAAGGTTTACGTAGGTTAGGGTGGGGGTGGGATATTTTGGTGATGTGGGTGTATTTTGTGTGTATTAGGAGTTATGATGTCAAAAAGTGCGTGTGAGTTGTAATGTAATTGTGTATTGAGTATGTGTGTAGGGTGTAGTTTGAAGTGCCTGTATATTTCGTATTGTTCGGTTATGTAGCATTGGTTATTTCTGTGTTGTTTATGAAGAATTTGTAGGTTAGATGTTATGTCTATGTAGTCATGTTTTGTGGAGTTGAGATGATCGGCGAAGTTTGATTGGTAACACATTTATAAGTGTTTAATAATTTTTTTTATAGCATCATTACTATTAAATATTAAAAAATCCATTCTTTTTTTTAGATTTAGAAGAAACTATTAATGACTTTGCTCAAGAAAGCAAGGAAACAAACCAATACTTGAATAATAAAAGTTGAACATGCTATAAGAGTTCTCAGGCTGCAATTATTTGTATTAATTTAAGATTTTACAATTAAATTCATTAATTTGGGTTCTCGCTAAAGTAATTACTAAAAATTTTAAAAACTTAATAATTTTTAAAGCTTACTTTTTTTTATCTGCTTATCTCTGCGAGGTGATGGCTCGAATCCTGAATCTTGTAGGTGCGAGGAATCTGCATCATTCCTACTATTGCCAGTTTCGGAATCCCTGTCATCATCACCAGCTGAATATGTTGGGCTAACTACTTCAAAACTGGATCTGCTTTGACGACCCCTATCTCTTCTATGGCTTCTGTCCCTTCGGACGTGACCCACATCCTCTAAAGTCAGCTTTCCCTTCATATCTTTATTACTCACTTCTGAGCGTCCATAGACCTTCACTAAACCCTTATCCTCTTCTGCTATTTCGGGACTACTAGATACTACGTCATTCTCTAGAGCCTCTGTGATATTTTCGTGTTCTTTCGTGTTTGTATCTTGATATTCTTTACTATCAATGTCATCTGTTTTATCAGGTGTATCTAATATGTGTATTTCCGATTCAATTGTTTTTTGGTCTTCAATAGTCCCAGTCGTCGTTTCATAATTTGTACATTTTTCGTTTATTTCTTCTTCTTTATGTAATATGATTTGGTTATTTTTATTGGCATCAGTTTCTTCTTCTTTTCTATCTTCTATTTTGGACTGTTGTATTTCTTCTTCACATTTTTCGTCAATTCCTACATTTTGACTTGTTACTTCATCCGTTTGATCTTGATTAGTTTTGCTAGTTGTTGATAGGTTTTCATCTTCATTTTTATTTTCTTCATTTTCCCAAAAGTCGTCGTCTTTTATATGACTATTAGTTTCTTTATCCTCTCCTAGTTCTAAAGTGTTTTCGGTGTTTTCTGTCGCGGTATGCTGAAGAGATTTTTCGTTCAAATTTTCTGTATTATTAAGCTCTACATCTTTTGAGACAGTTTTATTGTGTGTTGTTTTATCTACATTTTCTAAAAACGATTCTGTTGATTTCTTTTCATCTTCGTCATTGGTTTTAATTTCTTCTACTGTCTCCTCAACAGGATTACTCTCTCCATCTTCTTGGTGAATTATTGCTGTAACCACTTGCTGTACTTTTGATTGGTCAACATTTTTTGAAGGAACTTCATTATCTTTTGGCACTGACTGTATAACTTCACTTGTTTTTTTGGTTATTTGCTCTTCAACTTTTTTCTCTTCACTAGTTATTTTACTTGATTTAGATACGTTTGGTTTTTCAGAAGACTTTTCTTTTTCCTTTTTTTCTATTACTTTCTTACTTTTCACAACTTCTCTTGTTTTAATTTCTTCTGTTACGAATTTTCTACTTTCAGTAGCTAAATCATTTATGTTACCAGTCGCATTATTTTCTGATTTTTCACTATCATCGCTTTTATTGTTTTCATTGTCATCATTAGAATATTCTTCTTTGGATTCTTTGACCTTGTCATGTTTCCCTTTACTAGCGTCAGGTTTTTTTTGTTGTAATTTGTTATCCTTTCTTTTTCTTTTCTCGTGTTCATCACTGTCTGAATTCTCTGAACGTTTATCTCTTTGACTTCTACGACGTCTTCTTCTTCTCTCAAACTCACTGTCTTCTTCCGAAGTGTCCTGTCTTTCCTTCTTTTTTCTTCTCCTTCTTCTTCTCCGTTCGTCACTGTCACTTTCTCTTTCACTTTCTTCTTCTCTACGTGGTCGCCTTTTCCGCCTTCTTCTTCTTGCTCTATCTTCTACACTGCTGTCGCTGAAGGGTCGTCTTTCAGTTCGATGTATTTCATCTTCAACACTTACCTGAAAATAAATGATAAAATCTGTATTTCGTTTCTTGTAACCAACGTCTTATCATTCACCCTATTACTTGGTCCAAATTAATTAAAAGGGTAAACTAAAGAAAGTTTGTGGTTAAGAGGTTTTTGTGTATTTATTATTAAGCTAAATTGGTTAAATAAACTGGACTACAAGCATTAACACAGTTGAACATGAGGAGGCGTTTTACTTGTAGATTGTTCTAACGAGATGAAAGTGCTACTAAACCTGATAATTATATTAGATGCCTTGAATGACTTGTAGCCTATTTAATTGAAAAGACAAAATGTTTAAATGCCTATGGTTGAAATCGTGATCTGAAATTATACAGAAATTTTTAAACACTTTAGTTTTAAATATTTGAAAATCTGAATAGTATTTATAAATTTCCTAAATAAACAGATAATATATTGTTATTTGCAAACAGACAGAACCATTCTGTTTAAATAAAGAGCAGAAAATATCAGACGAACAAACAGTGTTCTGGCCTAAAAGTACGAAAATGTGCTTCAAGATTTCAAAACAGTTAAAGTATTATTTTTTAGTTAAACTTAAATTTTAATTTACATTTAGTCCCCTGCACGTCATACCTAGAATTGACTCTTAAAACATTTTTGCAATAAACTGATCCACGTGAACTTTGAACAATATAAAGTGAATCAAAAAACCAAAGTTATTACGTGACGATGTCTGCTGTTATTTGAGGTGTGCATTCCACCCTTCAGGATGAAAATTTTGAAGGGGTACAAATTACCGTATGCTGAGAGTCACTGACACTTCTTCTATTGGGGGGGGGCTAATAATTATAATCGTGGCCACATAGATATGTATCAATAGATAGTTATTAGTGCTGTTGTCATTAATTATTATTAGGTTTTTATTTTTTCCAGCACAATCTATTAGTTCACACACACACACACACACACACACACACACACACACACACACACACACACACACACACACACATATATATATATATATATATATATATACCTTGTTCATTGGCGATGATAACCATGAATGGTTTTTCGCCAAGAAAAAAAAATGTATATATATATATATATATATATATATATATATATTATATATATATATATTTAAAAAAATATATTTCAATTTATATTGAGTCTCGCTCTTCTACTGTTGTTGGGTTCACCTCGTCAATGCTGGATGAGATTCTAGCGAAACGACGGAACTGCGAATTTATGGACGTAATATATATATATACAGATATATATATATATACATACATATACATACATACATATATATATATATATATATATATATATATATATATATATATATATATATATTAAAACAACATAGGTTATTCAAATACAAGAATATTTATTAATTCATATCCAAAGCTTTTCGTTGGTAAACAGTACTAATTAATAAATAAATAGAATTAATAAATATTCTTGTATTTGAATAACCTATGTTGTTTTAAATTATTAAACAAGAAAACGTATTTTATATATATAGTTCAAATTTTCAATCGTTAATCAAATACTATTTAAGTTTCTTAATGTAATCATCTTGAATTCACTGATTAAACTAATTTTAAACTACTTAACTAAGTGAATACGTAATTGCTTCCTTGTTGACGCGTTTCAAAACAGTCGTTCCTTTTACGAAGCTACCCTCTACTGGCGGCTTTTGGCTGTATACAAACGGTATGACAGGGTTGGATTTATGACAGTGGGTTAGGTGTCGGCGTTTTGTGTGATGTATCGGAAAATACTATTGGCTTCAATGTGTGTGGTCGTTTAATATATTTTCCCTGTTGCGTAGTTTATGTAGATTTCATATTTGTCTAAGGTTGTTAGTTTTTTACTTTATTTACTGTGTGTAGAAAATTTAATTTAGTGTGTATGTCGGTGCGTGTGTTTGTGTGTTGGGTGTTTTTTAGGTGTTTTGCGTAGCTGAATTTAGGGGTATTTTTGTGTAATGTGTTCTTCGAAGCGTGTATAGAATGACATGCCGGTTTGACCGATGTAATAGTTGGGACAATCGTAACAAGTTAATTTGTAAATACTTGAGAGTTTGTATTTGTCAGTTTCTTTTTGAAAAGGTTGTATGTGCTGCCTTAAAGTGTTTGTTGTTTTGTATGATATTTGGTAATGGAGTTTTTTGAATGTGGAGGTTATTTTGTGTGTGTTTTTATTCTGGTACGTGAGGAATATGTATTTGTGGTTTTTTGTGTGGTGTGTTTGTGTGGCCGTTTAATGGTGTTTATGTTTTATTTTCCTGAGTATGTTGTCTATGACTGTGTGTTGGTAGCCGTTTTGTTGAGCGATGTATTTTATGGTATTACGTTCCTCGTCGTAGTCTTTCTGTAGCATTGGTACTATTTATTATAATACCTTTTATTTTAATTAAAGACGATGACACTAGATGTTGAAAAAATGTTTTCATATAATAATTCATTAATTAAATTTAAATAATTAATATTAAGTTTTACGTGGGAGAAAAGCTTTTCACTAAAGGCGCAAGGAATGCAATATAATTATTTCGTCTCATTTGGCCTAAAATAAATGATAACCTATGATCTCATAAAACAGCTGATTTTATGTTAAACGTTATGTGACAGAACAGCTGTTTTTACGCAAAGGTTATATTACAGTGTATATATTAAATGTAATTATTAAGTACAAAAGTAACTAAAATAAAGTTTTTCTTTGATGATCTAAGAAGGAATTGACTTTATACATTTTTTTTTATTACGTGTTTATTATTATTGTTGTCAGTTAGTTGTTATTATTTTTTAACATTTTAGCTAAGATCATTTTTAACATAAGAACTAAATATTCGTGATTTTATGTTTTACTTTCTATCTTCCTTCTTTTGTTTTAAACATTCAAACACTGAATACATAAGAAGGCTACTAAGTCTCAGTCTTGAGTGAATCGTGGCTGTAGTTTGACTGCGCTGAACTATGTTAGTACATTAGGACTAATGACGTAAGCTAAAGGAGTTCTGTGGGAAGGAATTCATGGCGTTGCTCATGCTTAAAATCCTTCCCAAAGGACGCACTAATACTTTGTACAAACATATTTATATAATAACAAGAAAATAATATCACCTCAAATGTTCTAGAATTTGCGTCAACAACTGTGAGATGTTTGTGGCTAGTTAGGTCAATTGGACTGGGTACTAAAGATTGAGACACTCTCATTTCCGGCACTGGAAGGCTAGCGCCCCAATCTGGGGTAGTTATTTGGTCAGAATGAGGGTCTATCCTGAAAATTGCACACATTTTAGTTTCGTGTTAAAATCATTAGTTTAATACCAAGCACATTGTAAATTTGAAGTGGGAAATCGCAGGAATGCATTTTGCAACATTCACACATTATAAAAACTATTTGCAGTATATGCTGTACTAATAGAGTTGCATATATTTATTAAATTTTAAAAACAGACTTTTTCTGATATTATGCACTAACCATGCAAATACAAACACACACATACAGACACACACACACACAC
This sequence comes from Prosapia bicincta, assembly GCA_036971475.1. Taxonomy (NCBI): domain Eukaryota; kingdom Metazoa; phylum Arthropoda; class Insecta; order Hemiptera; family Cercopidae; genus Prosapia; species Prosapia bicincta. The sequence continues at coordinate 62,209,148 of JBAIZL010000007.1, read as the reverse complement.
ACACACACACACACACACACACACACACACACACGCACGCACACACGCGCGCGCGCGCACACACACACACAATCACACATACCCCCACCCACACAAACCCACTCAAACATACACACACTCACACACAAATACACACACGCACAACACACACACAAACTTCACATTTGATCTACACGTGTTCGTGTTTACAAGCATAACTATTTAATTTATCACAATAAACCAAAAGACATTTGGCTTGAGGTGTGTTAAAATATCAAAACTCTTTTTAACCCTTTCGGGCCCTGAATAAAAATATCCCAAAGATAACTGAAACGTTGTCATTTTTTTAATTGATAAATGCCAAGAATCCTCAAAAAAAGTTTAATATGGAAATGTAGTTTAAAAATTTTATTTGTCACAAAAAAGATACTTTTTAAATAATATATTTAAATTTTCACTATAAAATCGTTTATAAAACTGAAAACTTTTTGTGACAAATGAATAGGGCAAAATTTGTTTGAAAATAATTATTTACATTCAAAACATGAAATGTTAAATTGTATTAGGAGTTTTGTATAAAAATCAAAACACACACACACACACACACACACACACACACACACACACACATATATATATATATATATATATATATATATATATATATATATTCTTGATATTTTACGTTATCCATCGTTTTTCCGTTGCACTGACTTTATGAAGTTAATATCCCCTATTAGTATTGTAGGTAATTTTATCCCCCATTAAGTGCAATGATTTTAATTTGAGTGATTCACTCAAGGTAAAATCATTGCACTTAATGGTGGATAAAATTACCTACAATAAAAATATATCAACTTCATATTTATATATATATATATATGTTTATTTATCTTGTACAAATTTTCAGTCGTTAATTTAATACGTTTTTATTAATCCAATTAGGTTCAAATACTTTTGTTTAACCTGTAGGGGATGACAATTTATGCTGATGTAGTTATTTCAAATATTTATTTATTATTAAAAATTTGTGTTAAAATTTCGGTCTGATTCGATCTGTTGACTAAAGACTTGAAATCCAGCACTTTGCCACTGAGCCAACTTTCCAATAGCTAGATTTCTATTAGTGTTATAAGAGGAAGGTTCCTTGCAATAATGAAACATTACAAAAGATGAATAGAATGAGAAAGAAGTAGAAAGCGTATGAAGAGTATCAAACAAAAACAATATTGCGACAACATGCTGTATAGAGAGGAAAATGGAAAAATGCAAGGAAATTCGCTTTCTATTTTAGCACCTAATATTATGATTATGCCATATGTAAATACATATTTGTAATAATTATAATTATAAGGAAAAAGTAACTAAGATAGAATTTTTTGTTGACCTCTGTAGGTATTGACTTTAAAACCCTTTATTACTTGTTTATTAAAAGAATTGAATTGATGAATTCATTTCATTGTGCTTAAATTGTTTCAATTCAATTTACCTCCCCTTCAGACGTTTTACAGTAAGTTATAAAAGTTAGCAAAAATATAAATTTGTAATACATATGTAAACGCATCTGTGACTGCTTTACACCTGTGTTTAGCTCCTCGTAGGGCTGCAGAGTGGCTGGTGAGCTTTGTTGCGGGTACTCCGCCATGGAGCTGCAGGTACTTGGCACATCCTCTGTTGCCTTTGTGGAGGGCTGCGTCTAGCGGTGTCATCATCTGGCCCTTTGACGTCCTCATCACAGGGTTCACCAAGGACTCGCTATCTAGAAGTATCTATGTAGGACAAGGTACGATAAACTGTGTGAGATATTTTGCCTAAACATTTACCGATGCGTATAATATAGGCTATTGTAATATATATATATATATATATATATATATATATATATATATATATATATATATATATATATAGAGAGAGAGAGAGAGAGAGAGAGAGAGATAGCTCTTTCATAAACAAGAATACTGTATTTTATTTTACTTTATATATTTATTTCAAGCTGAAGCTTTTCGCTGATTTACCGTATCGGCATTTTCAAAACTTATTTATTACCACATAGTAATGTAGCTATATTAGGAGCCCTAATATATATATATATATATATATATATATATATATATATATATATTCTCGTGTACACACATACACTCGTGTATTCTAAGGCATGTACAAACTAACCATTTTTCCTCGACTAAAATTCAATAATTTGAAAGATATTGTTACTCACTTTCTCTCTCTCTCTCTCTCTCTCTCTCACTCACTCTTTCTTTCTCGCTCTCTTTTATTTTTCAATTCCTTCTATTAGTTCACACTCTTCCTATAGGATTTCACATTATTTTAATCAAAAATGTTATATATTACAGCAGCATCAGAAAAAAACCAAGATATTAGTTTAAAAATAAAAAAATTGTAAATTATAATTCTATGTACAGTGATACTGGTTGAGATATGATTTCCATAAGCCCATTTTTTATGAAAACAGCGGACAGTTAGAAATGCGCCGGAAAATTGCGCAGAAGGTCAAGAATCGCAAAATAAACTCCATTCCCCTTCTCGAACCGAAAAGACGCTGCAAGATGGGGCGTATCAAAAACCTATTTTTTTCAACAGTTTTAATTTAATTTAATTCAATTATGTAAAGAGTTATCAAAAAGTCTCTATTATTATTTTTAAAAGCGTTTCATCACTGATTAGTCAACATCTGGCGAGCTCGCTAGCCAACACGTATCCCAAATGAATAATGGCAAGGCCTGATCCAGGAGCCACGCTGTACAACATTAATTCCAGTTTAAGATAAGTTATTAATTTCATGTACGGTGATGTGAAATCAAAATTCAACTTTCAAAATTTAAGTCAGGACGGCAAAATAGTGCAAGTTTTCATATTTTAATAATGCAGGAAGTTAAGATTAATCCGTGGGATGCAATAACATATTTTCAACTGTTAGATTAATTAATTTGCAATGTATTTTATTTTATATAGAAGCAATCTCTTTGTGGATATCATAGGTCAATCCCATAAATACTAAAATAGTGAAAATATTTGTGTAAATTCTTAACATTTTAAACAAAGGTAAAAACTAGATCTAAACAGTGTAAGCGTTTCAAATTCTATTTTCTTTTTCTCTTTTATCTTTTATGTAAATTTTGTACATTAAAATTTCATTTATATTATTTTGAAACAATTGGTAAATTTATTGAACGCACCTTTCTCAAGTTCAGTTTAGGAATGCTCTAGACTTTGCAGGTCACTTTATTAATTATGTAACAGATAACTGCAATATTCAACACTTAAATTTCTTGAAAATTTATTAAAAATAAAAAACAATATTTTGTGTTACAAGGATATAGGCCTATTTATTTATATAGGTCTATATTGTTAAAATTTCCAGTTGTTAGTACTTGTACTTCTTAGTCCAGGCGTCCAGCTCTAGGTGTAGCCGATAGCCCGTCCAGTTGTTAGTACTTGTACTTCTTAGTCCAGGCGTCCAGCTCTAGGTGTAGCCGATAGCCCGTCCAGTTGTTAGTACTTGTACTTCTTAGTCCAGGCGTCCAGGTCTAGGTGTAGCCGATAGCCCGTCCAGTTGTTAGTACTTGTACTTCTTAGTCCAGGCGTCCAGCTCTAGGTGTAGCCGATAGCCCGTCCAGTTGTTAGTACTTGTACTTCTTAGTCCAGGCGTCCAGCTCTAGGTGTAGCCGATAGCCCGTCCAGTTGTTAGTACTTGTACTTCTTAGTCCAGGCGTCCAGCTCTAGGTGTAGCCGATAGCCCGTCCAGTTGTTAGTACTTGTACTTCTTAGTCCAGGCGTCCAGCTCTAGGTGTAGCCGATAGCCCGTCCAGTTGTTAGTACTTGTACTTCTTAGTCCAGGCGTCCAGGTCTAGGTGTAGTCGATAGCCCGTCCAGTTGTTAGTACTTGTACTTCTTAGTCCAGGCGTCCAGCTCTAGGTGTAGCCGATAGCCCGTCCAGTTGTTAGTAAAATACTTTTTATTCAACCACTCAAATTCAAATACATTTTATTTAACTTTTAATGGATGACACTTGATGCTATTACAGTTTTTTTTCAATTTTTAATTCATTAATTTAATTAATTTTAATAATTAATTTCGCTTAAATAGCTGTACCCCCTATTACTGTGATTCTGACATATGGCCGACTGCTTTATCCATTATATATAAAAAGGTTATGTTGTTTTTTGTGCGCTTCAAAAACACAAAATTTTCTGCAGCAATTGAGGTCAAATTTTGGCACGACATACAAACCGCTTCTAAGATTCTTTTATGTATTTTTTGTGTCAACAATATACTCGCGAACGCGAGATAACAGCTTCTTTAACGGTCAGTTTTGTACCAGCAACCGTGCAGTCTGCTGCAACGGATGGGAAGACTATATATATATATATATATATATATATATATATATATGATCTTTATGTACAAAAATGATTGATGATGATGATACATTATTTATAATTGAAATCTATAAACTTTTAGATTTTTCAATAATTTAATTTGTTAATTAATTTTGATATTATGTACACTCTGTATTCTAGCGATAAAGTTGAATTAATTTTATTCTAATTTTGTTTCGTTTGGATTTATTTTATACTTTAAAAAGTGCGCTAGTTATATGTACGTTGCTAAATGTAATTTTGTTAAAGAAACAATAAGTTCTGTGAAATTGTCTTACTTTGCATATTTCCACGTTATTATTGATGGCAGCTATGTGGAGTGGACACCGGCCGTCGTTGTTAGAGGCATTGACTGCGTCGGGTCGTTGCGAGAGCAGCCAGCGGACAAGGTCCTTACGACCGGAAGTGACGGCCTCGTGGAGCGGATAGTCGCCCTTTACGTTCCGCGCCCACATGTTTGCCCCTCTCCCCGACAGCAGGCGCAGTGTTTCCAACTGCCCTTTGGCCGCACCGCAATGCGCTGGTCTGGAAATAAGGTTTAATTCAATTCCTTCTATCAGCTCACACTCTCCTTCTATATATCTTGAGCAAATTTTCAATCCTAAATAAAATACATTTTAATCATCTACTAAAGTACAAATATATTTGTTTAGACTTGTAGTGGATGACACTTGATGTTAATACATTTTGTTTCAAATATTAACTATATTATTAAATTTAATAATGATTAATTTTA
>JBAIZL010000007.1:62186527-62191527 GCA_036971475.1 Prosapia bicincta | reverse complement strand
GTCTGGCAAATCCAGTAAGTCTGGTAAACGCACATAAGTCTGGCGACTCCTGTAAGTCTGATAAGCGCACATAAGTCTGGCAAATCCTGTAAGTCTGGTAAACGCACATAAGTCTGGCAACTCCTGTAAGTCTGATAAGCGCACATAAGTCTGGCAACTCCTGTAAGTCTGATAAGCGCAGATAAGTCTGGCAAATCCTGTAACTCTGGTAAACGCACATACGTCTGGCAACTCCTATAAGTCTGGTAAACGCACATAAGTCTGACAAATCCCATATGTCTGGTAAGTACCCATAAATCTGGTAAGCGGACATAAGTCTGGCAAATCCTATAAGTCTGGTAAGCTGCCATAGGTCTGGTAAGCTCACATAAGTCTGGCAACTCCTGTAAGTCTGATAAGCGCACATAAGTCTGGCAAATCCTGTAAGTCTGGTAAACGCACATAAGTCTGGCAACTCCTGTAAGTCTGATAAGCGCACATAAGTCTGGCAACTCCTGTAAGTCTGGCAACTCCTATAAGTCTGATAAGCGCACATAAGTCTGGCAACTCCTGTAAGTCTGATAAGCGCACATAAGTCTGGCAAATCCTGTAAGTCTGGTAAACGCACATAAGTCTGACAACTCCTGTAAGTCTGATAAGCGCACATAAGTCTGGCAAATCCTGTAAGTCTGGTAAGCGCACATAAGTCTGGCAAATCCTGTAAGTCTGATAAGCGCACATAAGTCTGGCAAATCCTGTAAGTCTGGTAAGCGCACATAAGTCTGACAACTCCTGTAAGTCTGATAAGCGCACATAAGTCTGGCAACTCCTGTAAGTCTGATAAGCGCACATAAGTCTGGCAAATCCTGTAAGTCTGGTAAGCGCACATAAGTCTGGCAAATCCTGTAAGTCTGGTAAGCGCACATAAGTCTGACAACTCCTGTAAGTCTGATAAGCGCACATAAGTCTGGCAACTCCTGTAAGTCTGATAAGCGCACATAAGTCTGGCAAATCCTGTAAGTCTGGTAAACGCACATAAGTCTGACAACTCCTGTAAGTCTGATAAGCGCACATAAGTCTGGCAAATCCTGTAAGTCTGGTAAGCGCACATAAGTCTGGCAACTCCTGTAAGTCTGATAAGCGCACATAAGTCTGGCAACTCCTGTAAGTCTGATAAGCGCACATAAGTCTGGCAAATCCTGTAAGTCTGGCAACTCCTATAAGTCTGATAAGCGCACATAAGTCTGGCAACTCCTGTAAGTCTGATAAGCGCACATAAGTCTGGCAAATCCTGTAAGTCTGGTAAACGCACATAAGTCTGACAACTCCTATAAGTCTGGTAAACGCACATAAGTCTGACAAATCCCATATGTCTGGTAAGTGCCCATAAATCTGGTAAGCGGACATAAGTCTGGCAAATCCTATAAGTCTGGTAAGCTGCCATAGGTCTGGTAAGCTCACATAAGTCTGGCAACTCCTGTAAGTCTGATAAGCGCACATAAGTCTGGCAAATCCTGTAAGTCTGGTAAACGCACATAAGTCTGACAACTCCTATAAGTCTGGTAAACGCACATAAGTCTGACAAATCCCATATGTCTGGTAAGTGCCCATAAATCTGGTAAGCGGACATAAGTCTGGCAAATCCTATAAGTCTGGTAAGCGCACATAAGTCTGGCAAATCCTGTAAGTCTGGTAAGCGCACATAAGTTTGGCAACTCCGGTAGGTATGGTAGACTCATTTAAGTCCGACAATTCCTATAAGTGTGGTAAGCGTCCATAAGTCTGGCAGCCCTATAAGTCTGGAAAGCGCACATACGTCAGGCAACTCCTATAAGTCTGTTAAAAGCACATAAGTCTGGCAACTGCAGTAGGTCTGATTAGCGCACATAAGTCTGGCATGTTATATAAGTCCGGTAAGCGCACTTATGTGCACACGAATCCGGTAAGTTAATATGACTCTGGTAGGCCCCCATAATTCTGGTAAGCGCACACAGTCCGGTAAGCGCATTTAAATATTATAAGCGCCCATAATTCTGGTATTGTTCAAGTTGTATTCTATCAACTAAATTTTATATTCTGTAGCAAATATGAATGGACATTAGATTAAAGTGGCCATGACGCACGCAATGTGGCAACGACCGGCAGAACGTTTTATTAGCTATGGAAGGAACGGTGACCTACTAACATTTCTTCTTCTTGGACTTCTATGAATGCTTTATTGCATTCACAATGTCCATCGATTTTACTTAGACACTAACGTCTGTTCCAATACAAAGGCATAATTCTTAGCATATTTTCACAAATTGGATTACAAATTAGTTTTATTAACTATTAAATTAATATTAATGTGTTTTGAAGAAAAGTATACACTACTTGTTAGTGATATACACTACTTGTTTGTGATATACACCACGTGTTAGTGATATACGCTACTTGTTAGTGATATAGACTACTTGTTAGTGATGATTATGCTTTTTTTACAGACATTTGCCAACATCAATCTGCATCTAAAAATGGATCACGCATGTAATTTTTATTTTTGGACATACATCAACTCCGTTACCAGATAACCAGAATATTGGATTGTTAACGATTTTATGTTTAAAACTTTGTAATATGAGTGTCCGAACTTATAAAATAAGTAAATTTATTTAAAACTTACCGAGACAAAATGTTTCCGAGAGCTTTAGACAGTCTGTATACTGGTGTTTGTAGTTTTTTAATACATTAAAAGTGCATATGGTCGCAGTTGCTGCAGTAATATAGAGAAAACATTTTTGCGTTTTTGTATAAATGTTGTGTCAAGGGTTAGCGTTCTATATTAGGATTAGGCTATTACTGCTACAACCCTCGTACCTGCACTGGCGGCCCACAAAATAGGCTGACGCCCATCCTGGTCGGTGACGTTGACTTCCACGCCGTGATTCAGCAGCGTCCTGAGGACTGCAAGCCCTATTCTTAGTATGCCGTCTCTGTCGGAAGAAGGGCCGCACATCTGGGCAGCGTAGTGGAGAGGGTAACCCCCGTGCATGTCTGGGGTGGACGCTGTAGCGCCAGAAGCCAGGACGATCTCCAGAGCCTCCAGCTCGCCACACACTGTACAGTAATACGCACTTCAGTTTCCTTCTACTAGTTCACACTCTCCTTATATACATCTTGTTCAAACTTAAATCGTTAATTAAATATTTTTTATTCATCCACTCATGTTCAAATACATTTTTTTAAACTTGAAGTTTAAATTAATTAGTTTTAATTAATTAATTAATTTTAGTTTTATGTGGGAGAAAAACTATTCACAAAAGAGGCAAGGTATGCAACATAGTTTTATTTCGTCCCATTTGGTTTAAAGCAAGTGATAACATATTATTTCATAAAACTGATTTTATTCACTTAATGAATTCAGTTATTTATTCATTGGTCAGTGAGTAGTAGCCAAGCACTGGGGAAGGCGACATCGTCACCGAAACTAGTCTGATTGTGTTGTAAACTAGTATATTTGTTTATTAAAAACTCATTTTTTGTGAGATTTTGAGTAAACTATTTTGTTTTTTTACCGTTGCATCTGATTTTATGTTATAGAATATGTAGTAGAACTGCTGTAACCCATAGGTTATATTACTTTTATAATAATTGTAATTATTTAATAAAATGTAACTAAAATAACATTCATCTTTGTTGCCCTAAGTAGGAATTATCTTTAGAAAATTATTGTTTATAATACTTATAACTGTATGAAGCAACTGTGGCGTAATGTTTATTTTTAAATAAATAAAACCTCTAAACCACAAGTAACATTTATTTAAACCTTATGTACATTTCGATTGCCCAGCAATCATCTTCAGAGGTATTTAAAAAATACAACTAACTTTAAACAACATAATACAACTAATATATAGGCATAAACCGGCAACTACTTCGCCACGCCCCTTATTTAAAAAACTAGTACGACCAATCACGTTGCAGTAAATTCCCCCTCTACAACTTGGTCCGGTCTTCCCCCTCTCGTGGTGAAGAGTTACCGTTACAACTATTTCAATTTTACTAAAAAACAATAATATTCCTTATTAACAAAGTTATAACTATCTCCTAATTAATGAATATAACTGAGATTTAGGGATAGGCCCTTTATCACAATTTAATAAATTATTTTCATCATATTTGTGAATGTACAAACTTTCAAAACTATTCAAAAGACCTTTTGAATTAACAGTTTTCAATAATTTTAGATCATTTAATTCTAAAGTGTGCTTAGTGTTTAGAATATGTCCTGCAACACTAGATTTTTCAGGTCTTTGAAATTTTATATGGCTAATATGTTCATTAAATCTGGTTAATATTTTCCTTTTCGTTTGGCCAATATAAATTTTACTACATGAATTACAATTTATTTTATAAATCCCAGATTTATCTATCATCTTAATTTTATCTTTTGGGTTACCTAATACATTTTTTAAGCTATTTAAGCTTTTGTAAGCTACTTTTAAATTTACCTGTTTAAAAACTTTATCTAAACCTTTTGTTAAATCCATATCAAATGGTAGGCTAATGAATTGATTTTTAACATTTTCTTTTTGTGTTATTAAGGTAGTAGAATCGTTTCTAAACTTTTTTAATATTTGTTTCCTCAATATATTATCTATTATTTTAGGATCATAACCATTGAATTTAGCGATCTCTTTAATTCTGGCCAACTCACATTTAAATCTATTTTTATGCAAAGGAATAGTAATTAATCTATTAACCATAGTGTTAAAAGCTGCTAATTTATGGGATTTGCAATGGTTAGAATCTACCGGGATATATCTATCATTATTTGTGTGTTTCACAAATTTTATAATACAACAAGTTTATAATACTTGTTTCTATTTCACTTTAAAAGTCTACTTACTTAGATGTTACCTAAATGACCAGCACTGACGTAAATTAGTGTTTATTTTTAAAAAATAATAACTTTTTAATATATTACTGTTATGAAATAGAACTTATTAGCAAAGTATAAACTATAAATTATACGAGATGTG
>JBAIZL010000007.1:62169027-62176527 GCA_036971475.1 Prosapia bicincta | reverse complement strand
AACTCAAAAGTTATAGTTTAATACATCTAGACTACAGCTCAACATTTATAGTTTAATACAACATCTAATCTGTAACTCAATAGTTATAATATAGTATAACACCTAAACTATAACTCAACAGTTATAATATAATTCAATAACTAAACTAAAACTCAACAGCTATAGTTGAATAATATATTTTAATTATAACTCAAAAGTTATAGTTTAATACATCTAGACTACAACTCAACATTTATAGTTTAATACAACATCTAAGCTGTAACTCAATAGTTATAATATAGTACAACACCTAAACTATAACTCAACAGTAATAATATAATTCAATATCTGAACTAAAACTCAACAGCTATAGTTGAATAACACATTTGAATTATAACTAAAAAGTTATAGTTTAATACATCTAGACTACAACTCAACATTTATAGTTTAATACAACATCTAAGCTGTAACTCAATAGTTATAATATAGTACAACATCTAAACTATAACTCAACAGTTATAATATAATTCAATATCTAAACTAAACTCAACAGCTATAGTTTAATAACACATTTGAATTAAAACTCAAAAGTTATAGTTTAATACATCTAAATTACAGCTCAACATTTATAGTTTAATACAACATCCAAGCTGTAACTCAACAGTTATAATACAACATCTAAACTATAACTCAACAGTTACTATAAATGCAACATTTAAATTATAACTCAACAGCTATATTGAATAATACATTTGAATTATAACTCAAAAGTTATAGTTTATTACAACATCTAAATTAAAAAACCAACTTAAAGTTTATTACATCTAAACTATAGCTCAACAGAGGTAGTTTAATAGCCTACAACATCTAAACTATAACTGAAAGGTTTTATAGTTTAAGACGTCTAAATTATAACTCAAAACTTATAGTTTATTGATACTTTAACCCTTTACAAAGTTAGATTTTGTATTATTTGTGTTCCCTGAGGATGGTTTTTTCGTTAAAACTCCTTACATGAAAACATTACTGATTGTACGTCTTATGATGGTTATAGTTTACTTACTTTTTATTTGTGTTAGTGTCTTTAGAATTAAACACAATTTGTACTATTAGTGTTAAAAATAAATACTATTTAAGTTTTGAAAATGAAATAATTCCGAAACGTGTTAACAAAGGAGAATATTGTAATATTAGGAAAAGCTAGACAATGTACTCGAATTTATAAAAGTACTCCCAATAGAAATGAATGTATGAAGAATTTCGAATTGTGTGGCAATATTTTAGAACTTTAATCGCTATTTATGGTGACGACTATTAAAACCACTTAATTGTGGAATATAACTTATTTTGGAGAAAGACATGTGATCGAAACTTTATCAAGTATTACCGAGTAAACAAATAATATAATTAAAGTTAAAGTTTTAACGGATCCATTTCCTTATGTCACGTTATTTTACTCATCTTTTTATAGTATTTTAAACCTCATTATTGTTGCTCTGTCGACTCCTGCAGCTGTATAAATAAATACCACGGATTTATTGACAAAACTCCATCGTCGTTAGAGTACCTGTTGCATAGACGAGACGTGTTTTATGTCAGGAATATGTGTTACTGCCATTTTTTACCATCGATTAATAATGTAGACGCGGCGCTGGATATCTTTCTCTTTTTTTCAATTCTTTCTATAAATTCACCTCATATATATATATAGGCCTATATATATATGCATATATATATATATATATATATATGTATGTAAGTATATATATATATATATATATATATATATATATTTACAAAAAATATTTTATTAATCTTTTAGTGGGTGACACTTGATGTTAGCGCAGTTTTTTTAAACATTAATTTATTAATTAAATTTAATGAATTATATTTAGTTTTACATGGAAGACAAATTATTCTCGAAAGGGGCAATTTATGCAATATAGTAATTTTTTCCATTCGCAATAAAATAAGTGTAACTTATGATTTTACAAAATAGCTGATTTTATGTTATAGGTTATGTAGAGGTACAGCTGTTTTAACTCATAGGTTTTGTTACTTTATTTATAATTGCAATTACTTATTACACTTTTGCTTTTACTTGCGGCCAGACTTTTTGTTAACTAAAAATTTTTAAATTGTTAACTTATACTTGGAGGAAACATTTTCGTCTTACGACGTCTTCAGCCCCGTATTTTTGCCGCTAAGAATGCAGCAGTTGTGCTTCCTCGGTACCACTTTTTTGAAAGTTAGAAGTGATGTGATCGAAAAGTATGTGCGATCTGTTCCGTGTTTGTTCATTTAAGATGTCATTTTTATGTGTGTTGCTATGTCTATATATTTCATACTGTTCTAGTGTGTTTAAATTATGACTTTTGTTGCATGTGTGGAGAATGCTTATTTGTGAGTTTCTTTATGTATGTGAGGGTGATGAATTTGTTTGTGTTTGTATTTTTGTTGTTGTTACTGTTCTTGTTGAGTATTTTTATGTGTAGTTTGTCTATTAAATAATTGTCAAATCCGTTTTTGTGAGGTAAATATTTTATTGTGTTTAGCTCCTCTGTGTAACAAGTTGTGGACATAGGTATTTTGTTTAGTCTGTGTAGTAAATGTTTGAATGCTGCGTGTTTATGTAGTATTGGGTGGTTCGATGTGTTGTGTATCAGTGTGTCTGTCATGGTTGGCTTGAATTTCAATTACCTAATAAAAGTAACTAAAATAAAATTTTTCTTTGATGACTCAAGTAGGAATTAAATTTATTTGTTTTATATTACCTTTTTAAATTACAAATACAGTAATTTTAATTTATATAATGTATTAATTATAACTTTTTGTAATAACCTATATAATTTGCGTTTATAAGGTGTAAGTTGTTATGATTTTTACATAAGTTGAGCTACCTTTTTAGCAATTATTGAACGGAGATCAGCGTCTCGGCCTTGTTGGCAGGCGTACATCAAAGGGGTGGCTCCCTCTCCCTCTGCGTTCATGTTAAAGCGGATACCAGAGCCCTCTTCCAGGGAGGATGGTGCATCGAACCTGGGAGGGGGAGGACGATCGCTCACTGCAGCTGACATCTTAGAGCCTTTATTCAATCCTTAAACATTAATTGTTTAATTTAAAACATTATTTAAACATTTAATAATAATTTTAATTAAACATTTAATAATTTAAACATTAATTAGGGTAGAATAATTTCTAAACCTCTTATTTCGAAATACATTTTTCCAATATTTTGTGATTAATAAAGGAGGAAAGGATCGCTTGGAGATGTAATGTGTTGCTGGTAGGTCTACGGTGCTGGAGGTCATGGACGAAATCAAGGGAAGTAACTAATCTACGGGAAATTCATTAGAGTGCAGAACTGTAGTGGGGAAGGTCCCCTAAGTAATTTGTGGTATGCGGCTTGAAAAGTACAAGTCCTTTCTCACTAGAGCGGACACAACAGTTCGCCGACTGGAAAATATTAGAATCTTCTAGAAGTAAAGCGTATAGAATTTACTAGAAGTGGCAAGTCACGTTTGAGCGAACACAACAGCTATATTGTTCTAGAAAATTCTAGCAATAAGCGGATAAACATTATTAGCATGATGAAGGGTAGAGATAGAAAGATTTTGTTAAAGCGAGAGTAAAATAAGTGTTTTACAGTATAGTAAAAAAAGGGAAACTTTTAGTAGCCGACAACGACAGTGCGTGTAAAGTGTATATATACAGAACTTAGTAGTTATTTTAGACCTAATTCAAACAAAGTCTGGACATTTTTATAAATCTTATCTGTGGAAATAATAACGACCATGAAAGTGAGTGAATTAATAAACAGTTATTTAGTCTAAAACTGTCTTAGAACTTATTGAACCCGTGGTTGGAACGTAGCAGTATCAACGGTTTGTTTGTAAATAAGCTGATTTATTGTAAAGATTTTTTAGATTGAACATCAAGCATTGTTACCTTATTGCCTCAAACGAATTTAATTACGTCTCTTCTATTAAACATTATATTTATTTATTTGATCGGTAACAAAAACGATCCATGATGAATTAAATATTAATACCCAATATTCGAATATTAATATTAGTCAATGAATTTATTTCCTTATTCCAAGTTTAAATATTTCTCTTAGTTCACATCTACATTTTTCAGAATTTAAATGGAATTTTAGACCATGATCAGAAACCGAATCAGCTGTAGTTGCCTTCTCGATCAGCTGTGCAGACTTTTGATTGTTGCCGCGTATTCGTGTTGACGTATTTCATTTGAGGTTAGTTTTTGCTGACATGATGTTAACTACTGCAGAGAAAACTATGTAAATAAAACAAAATTAAATAAAATAAAACTGTTTCGATACTGTTTATTTTGGCCCATACGGTAAACAATTAAATTGTCCTATCAGCAGTGTCCTAAGCGAAATTTTCCTACTGCACATAGAAAACACCAAGATACCCACAACAATACACACGCTCAAAATATCATTTACTGCCACAGATGCGTCGATGATATCATAACACTATACTGAGGCAACACAAGAAAATGCGAAAAACTCCTCACCTACACTAACAAAATACACCTAAAACTCCACTTCAACTCAGAGATTGAAACCAACCGATCCCTAAACTTAATTGACCTCACCATAACAAAAAGCCACACACAAAAACACAGCTTCAACATTTACAGGAAACCCACAACGACAGACACACTTATCCACAACACCTCAAACCAACCTATCCAACACAAACACGATGCCTTCAGATCCATGCTCCATAGACTTAAAGAAGTTCCAATGACCACAGAAAACATCAAAAAAGAACTACACACCGTTAAATATTTAGCATACACAAATGGATACAACAGCTCAATTGTAGACAAACTATGGCACAAATACATCACAGTACAGGCGCGTATCCAAGGGGGGGGGCAATCGCCCCCCCCCAACCCTCAAGAGCTTTGGGTTAAAAATCGACAATATATTATTAAATTAGGACTTTCTATTAAATTAGACTTTTACTTAAGTTAATTCGTCTTTAATTGTAAATAAAAAATAAAATTTTTAATATGAAAATGTGACGCGTTCCCTCGGCATACCCTTGTAAACGTCTAAACGTTTTAACAACAGATAGCGCTAGTGAAGCTTAGTCTCGAACAAATTTTATAATAATAGCTTATTATGAAATTAATAATATTCTCTAGCCATAAGTGTTATCGAAACTGGAATAATTATTTATTAAAACGTCTAATTTGCTACGAATCTATATCACGTTACCGATTTCTAACGCAAGCGTAGAAAGAACTTTTTCTGTTCTATGTTTTTACATACATGCACGCGCGCGCGCGCACACACACATTATATATATATATATATAATGCATCGATCGCCCCCCCCCCCCAAAGCAAGTCACTGGATACGCGCCTGCAGTACCATACATAAACAGGACATCAAATAAAATAGCCCACAAATTTCAAAAAACAGGATACAAAGTACTATACAAAACTAATAACAAGTTACAATACAAAATACAACACGACACCAACAACAAAGATAAACTACAAGCACCAGGCGTATACAAATTGAACTGCGACGAATGTAACAAATTCTACATTGGGCAAACAGGTCGCAGCTTCAAACACACGGTTGAGGAGCACATTCAGAACACCAACTCAGCATTTTACAACCACAAAAAAAAACGGGACACAAATACATAGACATTTACCATAACCAAGAAATCCTACACATCAACAAAAAAGGACCACATCTCAACACACTAGAACAATATGAAATTTAGAGACACACAAAAACACAAAGTACAAACATATTAAACGAACAAACCCAGTACAAATCACACATACTCTTTGATACTATCTAAAACCTACCGTTAAAACCGTCACCGCTTAAACTAACAACTCCAAGCCGAAGACACTGACGATGATCGCCACGGAGCGATCAAAAACGTTCTGTCTCAGTAAGTTTTTACAAATTTACAAAATTTAAAGTTCGGATAGTCATAAACTAATGTTAAAGTGATTAATTAAATTGTGTAGTCACATATTATCAGTCCGAAGACTTAACTTCTATAAAAGTAGTTTATTCAATCTTGTAATAACGATAATTTTTTTTGTTACAGCTCTCTTTATTTTTCTAACACAATTAAACAAATCTCATTATTTTCAGTAAAAAAAAAAAAACTGAAAGAATAAGCTGAAGAATCCTGATGACAGGTTTATGGTCTATTGTACTCTTCGGATTTACAATTCGTATACACTCGAATAGGTCGTCTCTAAATACCTTTTCATCCATCGAATTTATTTTAAACAAATATTTCAGCAAATATTCCTGAAAAACATTTTATAACAATTTTTAGGAAAATTCTTGGAGAATTTTCTCATTGCGTATTTCGTATTAAAAATTTCTATAAACAGGATATTCTTTACACAAACTTTTAAGACTATCGTCAACAAACATTGTAAACATTATCAATAGCTAGTTAATTTATTGAGTGAACACACAACACTCCCAAAACACAACACTGGTGTGTGGTTTGCCACAGGTTGACTAGCTATCGATAGTCCTGACAATGCTAATTATTGTTGGGGAAAAGCTTAGATCAGGTTGATTTAAAATTCTTCTTGTTATGAAATGCTATATATATATATATAATTTGTAAATATTTTAAAGTTTTATTTTATACTGAAATTATTTTTTTAATATTAAATTTCAGTTTAAAATTTTTGTTGAATTTAAATATTTAGAAATTTTATTTCAAGTGATCATGCAAGTGCAAAATATTAAATTTATTATAAATCGATAAATTATAAACTCATAAAAACCTGCTGAATGGTATGTGCCACACAGTGCTACACACTATACACCACATGCTGGTACATACAAACGTAAGGCAAACACATGTTACTACATACTTTTATATAGAGAATTGCTTAGAGCGAGAGCAAAGAGGGGTCGTACCTGAAACATGTTACATTATGACGTCACCAAACCACATTAAATTAATATGTATTTAGAATTCTAAACTCAAAGGAAATTCTCTAATTACAGTTTTACATTAGGACTTACAAAACTATGTGCTTTAAAAGATTGATAATTTTCAGAAATACTAAAAACTAACAAAATAGTAATTAATACAAATAATAGTCGAGCTGGCTTGTGAGCGAAGGTTATAAACAAAAAAATAAATATGCCACGAGTCACAAATCGGACGCGTTTCAATGACATTATGTCATCATCTTCAGTGGTGCTACACAATTGAAACTTAATTTTTTTTTTAAACTCAACATAACCTTTAATCAGTGATGTTCATGTTACCTATTACCTATAATAGGTATGAACATCACTGATTATAGGTTATGTTCAGTTTTTTTTTAAAATCAAGTTTCAATTGTGTAGCATCACCGAAGATGATGACATAATGTCATTGAAACGCGTCTGATATTAAAGTTTTTATAATTGTGAGTCGTAGCCTATTTATTCTTTTGTTTATAGTAACTGACAGCTAATTTTTTAAAACATTAAAC
>JBAIZL010000007.1:62141527-62164027 GCA_036971475.1 Prosapia bicincta | reverse complement strand
AATGAGTCATTTACAACACGTTTTGTAGAATGGCGACCAAATCGTCGTGATTCTGAAGAACTCAAGTGATTCAGCGTATGCAACGTAGCCCAGGCCGTTTATATCACTAGTTTATCAAGAAAGAAAGTGGGCTGCATTCATGTGTAAAGGCTATTATGTTTTCATTTGTGTATGCATATTTTACATCATTTTCTTCAGCATTGAATTTTATACAAATTTAGTTTTATAGACTAATTATTGTTTAATATAGTAAGTGTTATAAATCGACTTTTGAACACTTACGCTTTTCCTGTGCATTTCGACCTAATGTAGCTAGCTGCCTGTAACCCAGATCGTGCCACACTAAACTTTGTGTTTGCCCACTCGAAGTAATATTGGGCAGTATGTCACTATGACAAAGCCTCGCCTAAGTCGGTAGCTCACTTGTTTTACGCAACGCTGATTCTTTGATGCATTGTTCGTGTAACAGCTGATTAATTGTTAGAAAATATGAATAGATATTACACAAGGCTTTGGTGTTAATGTTTACTTTTAACAAGTCCTATTTTTTAGAAAAATTTATTTACATTTCTATGTCTTAAAAATTATCGATTATTACTTGTATCACTTATTGGCATTGTAATTGTAGTTTATAATGTATGAACCGTCATCCTAGCAATATTTGCCAACAGTCAATGGTATTTTGTACGATACTTCGATGCTTGTCTCGAATTTTATTTAGTGGATGATAACCATTTAGGTCTCACACTTACAGACGTAATGCTGAGTTCCTTTCCTCATCAAATTCTGTAGTTACTTGCTATGTTATAGGCGACATGTTTGTTTGTTGTCAGTCAAGTTCCTGGACTGAGATCCTATCAATATTGGCCAACAGTCAGTGGTATTTTGTACGACACTTCGATCCGTGTCTTGAATTTCATTTAGTGGATGATAACCATTTAGGTCTCACACTTATAGACGTAATGCTGAGTTCCTTTCCTCATCAAATTCTGTAGTTACTTGCTATGTTATAGGCGACATGTTTGTTTGTTGTCAGTCAAGTTCCTGGACTGAGATCCTATCAATATTTGCCAACAGTCAGTGGTATTTTGTACGACACTTCGATCCGTGTCTCGAATTTCATTTAGTGGATGATAACCATTTAGGTCTCACACTTACAGACGTAATGCTGAGTTCTTTTCCTCATCAAATTCTGTAGTTACTTGCTATGTTATAGGCGACATGTTTGTTTGTTGTCAGTCAAGTTCCTGGACTGAGATCCTATCAATATTGGCCAACAGTCAGTGGTATTTTGTACGACACTTCGATCCGTGTCTCGAATTTCATTTAGTGGATGATGATAACCATTTAGGTCTCACACTTACAGACGTAATGCTGAGTTCTTTTCCTCATCAAATTCTGTAGTTACTTGCTATGTTATAGGCGACATGTTTGTTTGTTGTCAGTCAAGTTCCTGGACTGAGATCCTATCAATATTTGCCAACAGTCAGTGGTATTTTGTACGACACTTCGATCCGTGTCTCGAATTTCATTTAGTGGATGATGATAACCATTTAGGTCTCACACTTACAGACGTAATGCTGAGTTCTTATCCTCATCAAATTCTGTAGTTACTTGCTATGTTATAGGCGACATGTTTGTTTGTTGTCAGTCAAGTTCCTGGACTGAGATCCTATCAATATTGGCCAACAGTCAGTGGTATTTTGTACGACACTTCGATCCGTGTCTCGAATTTCATTTAGTGGATGATGATAACCATTTAGGTCTCACACTTACAGACGTAATGCTGAGTTCTTTTCCTCATCAAATTCTGTAGTTACTTGCTATGTTATAGGCGACATGTTTGTTTGTTGTCAGTCAAGTTCCTGGACTGAGATCCTATCAATATTTGCCAACAGTCAGTGGTATTTTGTACGACACTTCGATCCGTGTCTCGAATTTCATTTAGTGGATGATGATAACCATTTAGGTCTCACACTTACAGACGTAATGCTGAGTTCTTTTCCTCATCAAATTCTGTAGTTACTTGCTATGTTATAGGCGACATGTTTGTTTGTTGTCAGTCAAGTTCCTGGACTGAGATCCTATCAATATTTGCCAACAGTCAGTGGTATTTTGTACGACACTTCGATCCGTGTCTCGAATTTCATTTAGTGGATGATGATAACCATTTAGGTCTCACACTTACAGACGTAATGCTGAGTTCCTTTCCTCATCAAATTCTGTAGTTACTTGCTATGTTATAGGCGACATGTTTGTTTGTTGTCAGTCAAGTTCCTGGACTGAGATCCTATCAATATTGGCCAACAGTCAGTGGTATTTTGTACGACACTTCGATCCGTGTCTCGAATTTCATTTAGTGGATGATGATAACCATTTAGGTCTCACACTTCAGACGTAATGCTGAGTTCCTTTCCTCATCAAATTCTGTAGTTACTTGCTATGTTATAGGCGACATGTTTGTTTGTTGTCAGTCAAGTTCCTGGACTGAGATCCTATCAATATTTGCCAACAGTCAGTGGTATTTTGTACGACACTTCGATCCGTGTCTCGAATTTCATTTAGTGGATGATGATAACCATTTAGGTCTCACACTTACAGACGTAATGCTGAGTTCCTTTCCTCATCAAATTCTGTAGTTACTTGCTATGTTATAGGCGACATGTTTGTTTGTTGTCAGTCAAGTTCCTGGACTGAGATCCTATCAATATTGGCCAACAGTCAGTGGTATTTTGTACGACACTTCGATCCGTGTCTTGAATTTCATTTAGTGGATGATGATAACCATTTAGGTCTCACACTTACAGACGTATTGCTGAGTTCCTTTCCTCATCAAATTCTGTAGTTACTTGCTATGTTATAGGCGACATGTTTGTTTGTTGTCAGTCAAGTTCCTGGACTGAGATCCTATCAATATTGGCCAACAGTCAGTGGTATTTTGTACGACACTTCGATCCGTGTCTTGAATTTCATTTAGTGGATGATAACCATTTAGGTCTCACACTTACAGACGTAATGCTGAGTTCTTTTCCTCATCAAATTCTGTAGTTACTTGCTATGTTATAGGCGACATGTTTGTTTGTTGTCAGTCAAGTTCCTGGACTGAGATCCTATCAATATTGGCCAACAGTCAGTGGTATTTTGTACGACACTTCGATCCGTGTCTTGAATTTCATTTAGTGGATGATGATAACCATTTAGGTCTCACACTTACAGACGTAATGCTGAGTTCCTTTCCTCATCAAATTCTGTAGTTACTTGCTATGTTATAGACAACATGTTTGTTTGTTGTCAGTCAAGTTCCTGGACTGAGATCCTATCAATATTGGCCAACAGTCAGTGGTATTTTGTACGACACTTCGATCCGTGTCTTGAATTTCATTTAGTGGATGATAACCATTTAGGTCTCACACTTACAGACGTATTGCTGAGTTCCTTTCCTCATCAAATTCTGTAGTTACTTGCTATGTTATAGGCGACATGTTTGTTTGTTGTCAGTCAAGTTCCTGGACTGAGATCCTATCAATATTGGCCAACAGTCAGTGGTATTTTGTACGACACTTCGATCCGTGTCTTGAATTTCATTTAGTGGATGATAACCATTTAGGTCTCACACTTACAGACGTAATGCTGAGTTCCTTTCCTCATCAAATTCTGTAGTTACTTGCTATGTTATAGGCGACATGTTTGTTTGTTGTCAGTCAAGTTCCTGGACTGAGATCCTATCAATATTGGCCAACAGTCAGTGGTATTTTGTACGACACTTCGATCCGTGTCTTGAATTTCATTTAGTGGATGATAACCATTTAGGTCTCAGACTTACAGACGTAATGCTGAGTTCCTTTCCTCATCAAATTCTGTAGTTACTTGCTATGTTATAGGCGACATGTTTGTTTGTTGTCAGTCAAGTTCCTGGACTGAGATCCTATCAATATTTGCCAACAGTCAGTGGTATTTTGTACGACACTTCGATCCGTGTCTTGAATTTCATTTAGTGGATGATGATAACCATTTAGGTCTCACACTTACAGACGTATTGCTGAGTTCCTTTCCTCATCAAATTCTGTAGTTACTTGCTATGTTATAGGCGACATGTTTGTTTGTTGTCAGTCAAGTTCCTGGACTGAGATCCTATCAATATTGGCCAACAGTCAGTGGTATTTTGTACGACACTTCGATCCGTGTCTTGAATTTCATTTAGTGGATGATAACCATTTAGGTCTCACACTTACAGACGTAATGCTGAGTTCCTTTCCTCATCAAATTCTGTAGTTACTTGCAATGTTATAGGCGACATGTTTGTTTGTTGTCAGTCAAGTTCCTGGACTGGGATCCTATCAATATTTGCCAACAGTCAGTGGTATTTTGTACGACACTTCGATCCGTGTCTTGAATTTCATTTAGTGGATGATGATAACCATTTAGGTCTCACACTTACAGACGTATTGCTGAGTTCCTTTCCTCATCAAATTCTGTAGTTACTTGCTATGTTATAGGCGACATGTTTGTTTGTTGTCAGTCAAGTTCCTGGACTGAGATCCTATCAATATTTGCCAACAGTCAGTGGTATTTTGTACGACACTTCGATCCGTGTCTTGAATTTCATTTAGTGGATGATGATAACCATTTAGGTCTCACACTTACAGACGTATTGCTGAGTTCCTTTCCTCATCAAATTCTGTAGTTACTTGCTATGTTATAGGCGACATGTTTGTTTGTTGTCAGTCAAGTTCCTGGACTGAGATCCTATCAATATTGGCCAACAGTCAGTGGTATTTTGTACGACACTTCGATCCGTGTCTTGAATTTCATTTAGTGGATGATAACCATTTAGGTCTCACACTTACAGACGTATTGCTGAGTTCCTTTCCTCATCAAATTCTGTAGTTACTTGCTATGTTATAGGCGACATGTTTGTTTGTTGTCAGTCAAGTTCCTGGACTGAGATCCTATCAATATTGGCCAACAGTCAGTGGTATTTTGTACGACACTTCGATCCGTGTCTTGAATTTCATTTAGTGGATGATAACCATTTAGGTCTCACACTTATAGACGTAATGCTGAGTTCCTTTCCTCATCAAATTCTGTAGTTACTTGCTATGTTATAGGCGACATGTTTGTTTGTTGTCAGTCAAGTTCCTGGACTGAGATCCTATCAATATTTGCCAACAGTCAGTGGTATTTTGTACGACACTTCGATCCGTGTCTCGAATTTCATTTAGTGGATGATAACCATTTAGGTCTCACACTTACAGACGTAATGCTGAGTTCTTTTCCTCATCAAATTCTGTAGTTACTTGCTATGTTATAGGCGACATGTTTGTTTGTTGTCAGTCAAGTTCCTGGACTGAGATCCTATCAATATTGGCCAACAGTCAGTGGTATTTTGTACGACACTTCGATCCGTGTCTCGAATTTCATTTAGTGGATGATGATAACCATTTAGGTCTCACACTTACAGACGTAATGCTGAGTTCTTTTCCTCATCAAATTCTGTAGTTACTTGCTATGTTATAGGCGACATGTTTGTTTGTTGTCAGTCAAGTTCCTGGACTGAGATCCTATCAATATTTGCCAACAGTCAGTGGTATTTTGTACGACACTTCGATCCGTGTCTCGAATTTCATTTAGTGGATGATGATAACCATTTAGGTCTCACACTTACAGACGTAATGCTGAGTTCTTATCCTCATCAAATTCTGTAGTTACTTGCTATGTTATAGGCGACATGTTTGTTTGTTGTCAGTCAAGTTCCTGGACTGAGATCCTATCAATATTGGCCAACAGTCAGTGGTATTTTGTACGACACTTCGATCCGTGTCTCGAATTTCATTTAGTGGATGATGATAACCATTTAGGTCTCACACTTACAGACGTAATGCTGAGTTCTTTTCCTCATCAAATTCTGTAGTTACTTGCTATGTTATAGGCGACATGTTTGTTTGTTGTCAGTCAAGTTCCTGGACTGAGATCCTATCAATATTTGCCAACAGTCAGTGGTATTTTGTACGACACTTCGATCCGTGTCTCGAATTTCATTTAGTGGATGATGATAACCATTTAGGTCTCACACTTACAGACGTAATGCTGAGTTCTTTTCCTCATCAAATTCTGTAGTTACTTGCTATGTTATAGGCGACATGTTTGTTTGTTGTCAGTCAAGTTCCTGGACTGAGATCCTATCAATATTTGCCAACAGTCAGTGGTATTTTGTACGACACTTCGATCCGTGTCTCGAATTTCATTTAGTGGATGATGATAACCATTTAGGTCTCACACTTACAGACGTAATGCTGAGTTCCTTTCCTCATCAAATTCTGTAGTTACTTGCTATGTTATAGGCGACATGTTTGTTTGTTGTCAGTCAAGTTCCTGGACTGAGATCCTATCAATATTGGCCAACAGTCAGTGGTATTTTGTACGACACTTCGATCCGTGTCTCGAATTTCATTTAGTGGATGATGATAACCATTTAGGTCTCACACTTCAGACGTAATGCTGAGTTCCTTTCCTCATCAAATTCTGTAGTTACTTGCTATGTTATAGGCGACATGTTTGTTTGTTGTCAGTCAAGTTCCTGGACTGAGATCCTATCAATATTTGCCAACAGTCAGTGGTATTTTGTACGACACTTCGATCCGTGTCTCGAATTTCATTTAGTGGATGATGATAACCATTTAGGTCTCACACTTACAGACGTAATGCTGAGTTCCTTTCCTCATCAAATTCTGTAGTTACTTGCTATGTTATAGGCGACATGTTTGTTTGTTGTCAGTCAAGTTCCTGGACTGAGATCCTATCAATATTGGCCAACAGTCAGTGGTATTTTGTACGACACTTCGATCCGTGTCTTGAATTTCATTTAGTGGATGATGATAACCATTTAGGTCTCACACTTACAGACGTAATGCTGAGTTCCTTTCCTCATCAAATTCTGTAGTTACTTGCTATGTTATAGGCGACATGTTTGTTTGTTGTCAGTCAAGTTCCTGGACTGAGATCCTATCAATATTGGCCAACAGTCAGTGGTATTTTGTACGACACTTCGATCCGTGTCTTGAATTTCATTTAGTGGATGATAACCATTTAGGTCTCACACTTACAGACGTAATGCTGAGTTCTTTTCCTCATCAAATTCTGTAGTTACTTGCTATGTTATAGGCGACATGTTTGTTTGTTGTCAGTCAAGTTCCTGGACTGAGATCCTATCAATATTGGCCAACAGTCAGTGGTATTTTGTACGACACTTCGATCCGTGTCTTGAATTTCATTTAGTGGATGATGATAACCATTTAGGTCTCACACTTACAGACGTAATGCTGAGTTCCTTTCCTCATCAAATTCTGTAGTTACTTGCTATGTTATAGACAACATGTTTGTTTGTTGTCAGTCAAGTTCCTGGACTGAGATCCTATCAATATTGGCCAACAGTCAGTGGTATTTTGTACGACACTTCGATCCGTGTCTTGAATTTCATTTAGTGGATGATAACCATTTAGGTCTCACACTTACAGACGTATTGCTGAGTTCCTTTCCTCATCAAATTCTGTAGTTACTTGCTATGTTATAGGCGACATGTTTGTTTGTTGTCAGTCAAGTTCCTGGACTGAGATCCTATCAATATTGGCCAACAGTCAGTGGTATTTTGTACGACACTTCGATCCGTGTCTTGAATTTCATTTAGTGGATGATAACCATTTAGGTCTCACACTTACAGACGTAATGCTGAGTTCCTTTCCTCATCAAATTCTGTAGTTACTTGCTATGTTATAGGCGACATGTTTGTTTGTTGTCAGTCAAATTCCTGGACTGAGATCCTATCAATATTGGCCAACAGTCAGTGGTATTTTGTACGACACTTCGATCCGTGTCTTGAATTTCATTTAGTGGATGATAACCATTTAGGTCTCAGACTTACAGACGTAATGCTGAGTTCCTTTCCTCATCAAATTCTGTAGTTACTTGCTATGTTATAGGCGACATGTTTGTTTGTTGTCAGTCAAGTTCCTGGACTGAGATCCTATCAATATTTGCCAACAGTCAGTGGTATTTTGTACGACACTTCGATCCGTGTCTTGAATTTCATTTAGTGGATGATGATAACCATTTAGGTCTCACACTTACAGACGTATTGCTGAGTTCCTTTCCTCATCAAATTCTGTAGTTACTTGCTATGTTATAGGCGACATGTTTGTTTGTTGTCAGTCAAGTTCCTGGACTGAGATCCTATCAATATTGGCCAACAGTCAGTGGTATTTTGTACGACACTTCGATCCGTGTCTTGAATTTCATTTAGTGGATGATGATAACCATTTAGGTCTCACACTTACAGACGTAATGCTGAGTTCCTTTCCTCATCAAATTCTGTAGTTACTTGCTATGTTATAGACAACATGTTTGTTTGTTGTCAGTCAAGTTCCTGGACTGAGATCCTATCAATATTGGCCAACAGTCAGTGGTATTTTGTACGACACTTCGATCCGTGTCTTGAATTTCATTTAGTGGATGATAACCATTTAGGTCTCACACTTACAGACGTATTGCTGAGTTCCTTTCCTCATCAAATTCTGTAGTTACTTGCTATGTTATAGGCGACATGTTTGTTTGTTGTCAGTCAAGTTCCTGGACTGAGATCCTATCAATATTGGCCAACAGTCAGTGGTATTTTGTACGACACTTCGATCCGTGTCTTGAATTTCATTTAGTGGATGATAACCATTTAGGTCTCACACTTACAGACGTAATGCTGAGTTCCTTTCCTCATCAAATTCTGTAGTTACTTGCTATGTTATAGGCGACATGTTTGTTTGTTGTCAGTCAAATTCCTGGACTGAGATCCTATCAATATTGGCCAACAGTCAGTGGTATTTTGTACGACACTTCGATCCGTGTCTTGAATTTCATTTAGTGGATGATAACCATTTAGGTCTCAGACTTACAGACGTAATGCTGAGTTCCTTTCCTCATCAAATTCTGTAGTTACTTGCTATGTTATAGGCGACATGTTTGTTTGTTGTCAGTCAAGTTCCTGGACTGAGATCCTATCAATATTTGCCAACAGTCAGTGGTATTTTGTACGACACTTCGATCCGTGTCTTGAATTTCATTTAGTGGATGATGATAACCATTTAGGTCTCACACTTACAGACGTATTGCTGAGTTCCTTTCCTCATCAAATTCTGTAGTTACTTGCTATGTTATAGGCGACATGTTTGTTTGTTGTCAGTCAAGTTCCTGGACTGAGATCCTATCAATATTGGCCAACAGTCAGTGGTATTTTGTACGACACTTCGATCCGTGTCTTGAATTTCATTTAGTGGATGATAACCATTTAGGTCTCACACTTACAGACGTAATGCTGAGTTCCTTTCCTCATCAAATTCTGTAGTTACTTGCTATGTTATAGGCGACATGTTTGTTTGTTGTCAGTCAAGTTCCTGGACTGGGATCCTATCAATATTTGCCAACAGTCAGTGGTATTTTGTACGACACTTCGATCCGTGTCTTGAATTTCATTTAGTGGATGATGATAACCATTTAGGTCTCACACTTACAGACGTATTGCTGAGTTCCTTTCCTCATCAAATTCTGTAGTTACTTGCTATGTTATAGGCGACATGTTTGTTTGTTGTCAGTCAAGTTCCTGGACTGAGATCCTATCAATATTTGCCAACAGTCAGTGGTATTTTGTACGACACTTCGATCCGTGTCTTGAATTTCATTTAGTGGATGATGATAACCATTTAGGTCTCACACTTACAGACGTATTGCTGAGTTCCTTTCCTCATCAAATTCTGTAGTTACTTGCTATGTTATAGGCGACATGTTTGTTTGTTGTCAGTCAAGTTCCTGGACTGAGATCCTATCAATATTGGCCAACAGTCAGTGGTATTTTGTACGACACTTCGATCCGTGTCTTGAATTTCATTTAGTGGATGATAACCATTTAGGTCTCACACTTACAGACGTATTGCTGAGTTCCTTTCCTCATCAAATTCTGTAGTTACTTGCTATGTTATAGGCGACATGTTTGTTTGTTGTCAGTCAAGTTCCTGGACTGAGATCCTATCAATATTGGCCAACAGTCAGTGGTATTTTGTACGACACTTCGATCCGTGTCTTGAATTTCATTTAGTGGATGATAACCATTTAGGTCTCACACTTACAGACGTAATGCTGAGTTCCTTTCCTCATCAAATTCTGTAGTTACTTGCTATGTTATAGGCGACATGTTTGTTTGTTGTCAGTCAAGTTCCTGGACTGAGATCCTATCAATATTGGCCAACAGTCAGTGGTATTTTGTACGACACTTCGATCCGTGTCTTGAATTTCATTTAGTGGATGATAACCATTTAGGTCTCACACTTACAGACGTAATGCTGAGTTCCTTTCCTCATCAAATTCTGTAGTTACTTGCTATGTTATAGGCGACATGTTTGTTTGTTGTCAGTCAAGTTCCTGGACTGAGATCCTATCAATATTGGCCAACAGTCAGTGGTATTTTGTACGACACTTCGATCCGTGTCTCGAATTTCATTTAGTGGATGATGATAACCATTTAGGTCTCACACTTACAGACGTAATGCTGAGTTCTTTTCCTCATCAAATTCTGTAGTTACTTGCTATGTTATAGGCGACATGTTTGTTTGTTGTCAGTCAAGTTCCTGGACTGAGATCCTATCAATATTTGCCAACAGTCAGTGGTATTTTGTACGACACTTCGATCCGTGTCTCGAATTTCATTTAGTGGATGATGATAACCATTTAGGTCTCACACTTACAGACGTAATGCTGAGTTCTTTTCCTCATCAAATTCTGTAGTTACTTGCTATGTTATAGGCGACATGTTTGTTTGTTGTCAGTCAAGTTCCTGGACTGAGATCCTATCAATATTTGCCAACAGTCAGTGGTATTTTGTACGACACTTCGATCCGTGTCTCGAATTTCATTTAGTGGATGATGATAACCATTTAGGTCTCACACTTACAGACGTAATGCTGAGTTCCTTTCCTCATCAAATTCTGTAGTTACTTGCTATGTTATAGGCGACATGTTTGTTTGTTGTCAGTCAAGTTCCTGGACTGAGATCCTATCAATATTGGCCAACAGTCAGTGGTATTTTGTACGACACTTCGATCCGTGTCTCGAATTTCATTTAGTGGATGATGATAACCATTTAGGTCTCACACTTCAGACGTAATGCTGAGTTCCTTTCCTCATCAAATTCTGTAGTTACTTGCTATGTTATAGGCGACATGTTTGTTTGTTGTCAGTCAAGTTCCTGGACTGAGATCCTATCAATATTGGCCAACAGTCAGTGGTATTTTGTACGACACTTCGATCCGTGTCTTGAATTTCATTTAGTGGATGATGATAACCATTTAGGTCTCACACTTACAGACGTAATGCTGAGTTCCTTTCCTCATCAAATTCTGTAGTTACTTGCTATGTTATAGACAACATGTTTGTTTGTTGTCAGTCAAGTTCCTGGACTGAGATCCTATCAATATTGGCCAACAGTCAGTGGTATTTTGTACGACACTTCGATCCGTGTCTTGAATTTCATTTAGTGGATGATAACCATTTAGGTCTCACACTTACAGACGTATTGCTGAGTTCCTTTCCTCATCAAATTCTGTAGTTACTTGCTATGTTATAGGCGACATGTTTGTTTGTTGTCAGTCAAGTTCCTGGACTGAGATCCTATCAATATTGGCCAACAGTCAGTGGTATTTTGTACGACACTTCGATCCGTGTCTTGAATTTCATTTAGTGGATGATAACCATTTAGGTCTCACACTTACAGACGTAATGCTGAGTTCCTTTCCTCATCAAATTCTGTAGTTACTTGCTATGTTATAGGCGACATGTTTGTTTGTTGTCAGTCAAGTTCCTGGACTGAGATCCTATCAATATTGGCCAACAGTCAGTGGTATTTTGTACGACACTTCGATCCGTGTCTTGAATTTCATTTAGTGGATGATAACCATTTAGGTCTCAGACTTACAGACGTAATGCTGAGTTCCTTTCCTCATCAAATTCTGTAGTTACTTGCTATGTTATAGGCGACATGTTTGTTTGTTGTCAGTCAAGTTCCTGGACTGAGATCCTATCAATATTTGCCAACAGTCAGTGGTATTTTGTACGACACTTCGATCCGTGTCTTGAATTTCATTTAGTGGATGATGATAACCATTTAGGTCTCACACTTACAGACGTATTGCTGAGTTCCTTTCCTCATCAAATTCTGTAGTTACTTGCTATGTTATAGGCGACATGTTTGTTTGTTGTCAGTCAAGTTCCTGGACTGAGATCCTATCAATATTGGCCAACAGTCAGTGGTATTTTGTACGACACTTCGATCCGTGTCTTGAATTTCATTTAGTGGATGATAACCATTTAGGTCTCACACTTACAGACGTAATGCTGAGTTCCTTTCCTCATCAAATTCTGTAGTTACTTGCTATGTTATAGGCGACATGTTTGTTTGTTGTCAGTCAAGTTCCTGGACTGGGATCCTATCAATATTTGCCAACAGTCAGTGGTATTTTGTACGACACTTCGATCCGTGTCTTGAATTTCATTTAGTGGATGATGATAACCATTTAGGTCTCACACTTACAGACGTATTGCTGAGTTCCTTTCCTCACCAAATTCTGTAGTTACTTGCTATGTTATAGGCGACATGTTTGTTTGTTGTCAGTCAAGTTCCTGGACTGAGATCCTATCAATATTTGCCAACAGTCAGTGGTATTTTGTACGACACTTCGATCCGTGTCTTGAATTTCATTTAGTGGATGATGATAACCATTTAGGTCTCACACTTACAGACGTATTGCTGAGTTCCTTTCCTCATCAAATTCTGTAGTTACTTGCTATGTTATAGGCGACATGTTTGTTTGTTGTCAGTCAAGTTCCTGGACTGAGATCCTATCAATATTGGCCAACAGTCAGTGGTATTTTGTACGACACTTCGATCCGTGTCTTGAATTTCATTTAGTGGATGATAACCATTTAGGTCTCACACTTACAGACGTATTGCTGAGTTCCTTTCCTCATCAAATTCTGTAGTTACTTGCTATGTTATAGGCGACATGTTTGTTTGTTGTCAGTCAAGTTCCTGGACTGAGATCCTATCAATATTGGCCAACAGTCAGTGGTATTTTGTACGACACTTCGATCCGTGTCTTGAATTTCATTTAGTGGATGATAACCATTTAGGTCTCACACTTACAGACGTAATGCTGAGTTCCTTTCCTCATCAAATTCTGTAGTTACTTGCTATGTTATAGGCGACATGTTTGTTTGTTGTCAGTCAAGTTCCTGGACTGAGATCCTATCAATATTGGCCAACAGTCAGTGGTATTTTGTACGACACTTCGATCCGTGTCTTGAATTTCATTTAGTGGATGATAACCATTTAGGTCTCACACTTACAGACGTAATGCTGAGTTCCTTTCCTCATCAAATTCTGTAGTTACTTGCTATGTTATAGGCGACATGTTTGTTTGTTGTCAGTCAAGTTCCTGGACTGAGATCCTATCAATATTGGCCAACAGTCAGTGGTATTTTGTACGACACTTCGATCCGTGTCTCGAATTTCATTTAGTGGATGATGATAACCATTTAGGTCTCACACTTACAGACGTAATGCTGAGTTCTTTTCCTCATCAAATTCTGTAGTTACTTGCTATGTTATAGGCGACATGTTTGTTTGTTGTCAGTCAAGTTCCTGGACTGAGATCCTATCAATATTTGCCAACAGTCAGTGGTATTTTGTACGACACTTCGATCCGTGTCTCGAATTTCATTTAGTGGATGATGATAACCATTTAGGTCTCACACTTACAGACGTAATGCTGAGTTCTTTTCCTCATCAAATTCTGTAGTTACTTGCTATGTTATAGGCGACATGTTTGTTTGTTGTCAGTCAAGTTCCTGGACTGAGATCCTATCAATATTTGCCAACAGTCAGTGGTATTTTGTACGACACTTCGATCCGTGTCTCGAATTTCATTTAGTGGATGATGATAACCATTTAGGTCTCACACTTACAGACGTAATGCTGAGTTCCTTTCCTCATCAAATTCTGTAGTTACTTGCTATGTTATAGGCGACATGTTTGTTTGTTGTCAGTCAAGTTCCTGGACTGAGATCCTATCAATATTGGCCAACAGTCAGTGGTATTTTGTACGACACTTCGATCCGTGTCTCGAATTTCATTTAGTGGATGATGATAACCATTTAGGTCTCACACTTCAGACGTAATGCTGAGTTCCTTTCCTCATCAAATTCTGTAGTTACTTGCTATGTTATAGGCGACATGTTTGTTTGTTGTCAGTCAAGTTCCTGGACTGAGATCCTATCAATATTGGCCAACAGTCAGTGGTATTTTGTACGACACTTCGATCCGTGTCTTGAATTTCATTTAGTGGATGATGATAACCATTTAGGTCTCACACTTACAGACGTAATGCTGAGTTCCTTTCCTCATCAAATTCTGTAGTTACTTGCTATGTTATAGGCGACATGTTTGTTTGTTGTCAGTCAAGTTCCTGGACTGAGATCCTATCAATATTGGCCAACAGTCAGTGGTATTTTGTACGACACTTCGATCCGTGTCTTGAATTTCATTTAGTGGATGATAACCATTTAGGTCTCACACTTACAGACGTATTGCTGAGTTCCTTTCCTCATCAAATTCTGTAGTTACTTGCTATGTTATAGGCGACATGTTTGTTTGTTGTCAGTCAAGTTCCTGGACTGAGATCCTATCAATATTGGCCAACAGTCAGTGGTATTTTGTACGACACTTCGATCCGTGTCTTGAATTTCATTTAGTGGATGATGATAACCATTTAGGTCTCACACTTACAGACGTAATGCTGAGTTCCTTTCCTCATCAAATTCTGTAGTTACTTGCTATGTTATAGGCAACATGTTTGTTTGTTGTCAGTCAAGTTCCTGGACTGAGATCCTATCAATATTGGCCAACAGTCAGTGGTATTTTGTACGACACTTCGATCCGTGTCTTGAATTTCATTTAGTGGATGATAACCATTTAGGTCTCACACTTACAGACGAAATGCTGAGTTCTTTTCCTCATCAAATTCTGTAGTTACTTGCTATGTTATAGGCGACATGTTTGTTTGTTGTCAGTCAAGTTCCTGGACTGAGATCCTATCAATATTGGCCAACAGTCAGTGGTATTTTGTACGACACTTCGATCCGTGTCTTGAATTTCATTTAGTGGATGATGATAACCATTTAGGTCTCACACTTACAGACGTAATGCTGAGTTCCTTTCCTCATCAAATTCTGTAGTTACTTGCTATGTTATAGGCGACATGTTTGTTTGTTGTCAGTCAAGTTCCTGGACTGAGATCCTATCAATATTGGCCAACAGTCAGTGGTATTTTGTACGACACTTCGATCCGTGTCTTGAATTTCATTTAGTGGATGATGATAACCATTTAGGTCTCAGACTTACAGACGTAATGCTGAGTTCCTTTCCTCATCAAATTCTGTAGTTACTTGCTATGTTATAGGCGACATGTTTGTTTGTTGTCAGTCAAGTTCCTGGACTGAGATCCTATCAATATTGGCCAACAGTCAGTGGTATTTTGTACGACACTTCGATCCGTGTCTTGAATTTCATTTAGTGGATGATAACCATTTAGGTCTCAGACTTACAGACGTAATGCTGAGTTCCTTTCCTCATCAAATTCTGTAGTTACTTGCTATGTTATAGGCGACATGTTTGTTTGTTGTCAGTCAAGTTCCTGGACTGAGATCCTATCAATATTGGCCAACAGTCAGTGGTATTTTGTACGACACTTCGATCCGTGTCTTGAATTTCATTTAGTGGATGATAACCATTTAGGTCTCACACTTACAGACGTAATGCTGAGTTCCTTTCCTCATCAAATTCTGTAGTTACTTGCTATGTTATAGGCGACATGTTTGTTTGTTGTCAGTCAAGTTCCTGGACTGAGATCCTATCAATATTGGCCAACAGTCAGTGGTATTTTGTACGACACTTCGATCCGTGTCTTGAATTTCATTTAGTGGATGATAACCATTTAGGTCTCACACTTACAGACGTATTGCTGAGTTCCTTTCCTCATCAAATTCTGTAGTTACTTGCTATGTTATAGGCGACATGTTTGTTTGTTGTCAGTCAAGTTCCTGGACTGAGATCCTATCAATATTGGCCAACAGTCAGTGGTATTTTGTACGACACTTCGATCCGTGTCTCGAATTTCATTTAGTGGATGATAACCATTTAGGTCTCACACTTACAGACGTAATGCTGAGTTCTTTTCCTCATCAAATTCTGTAGTTACTTGCTATGTTATAGGCGACATGTTTGTTTGTTGTCAGTCAAGTTCCTGGACTGAGATCCTATCAATATTGGCCAACAGTCAGTGGTATTTTGTACGACACTTCGATCCGTGTCTTGAATTTCATTTAGTGGATGATAACCATTTAGGTCTCACACTTACAGACGTAATGCTGAGTTCCTTTCCTCATCAAATTCTGTAGTTACTTGCTATGTTATAGGCGACATGTTTGTTTGTTGTCAGTCAAGTTCCTGGACTGAGATCCTATCAATATTGGCCAACAGTCAGTGGTATTTTGTACGACACTTCGATCCGTGTCTTGAATTTCATTTAGTGGATGATAACCATTTAGGTCTCAGACTTACAGACGTAATGCTGAGTTCCTTTCCTCATCAAATTCTGTAGTTACTTGCTATGTTATAGGCGACATGTTTGTTTGTTGTCAGTCAAGTTCCTGGACTGAGATCCTATCAATATTTGCCAACAGTCAGTGGTATTTTGTACGACACTTCGATCCGTGTCTTGAATTTCATTTAGTGGATGATAACCATTTAGGTCTCACACTTACAGACGTATTGCTGAGTTCCTTTCCTCATCAAATTCTGTAGTTACTTGCTATGTTATAGGCGACATGTTTGTTTGTTGTCAGTCAAGTTCCTGGACTGGGATCCTATCAATATTTGCCAACAGTCAGTGGTATTTTGTACGACACTTCGATCCGTGTCTTGAATTTCATTTAGTGGATGATAACCATTTAGGTCTCACACTTACAGACGTAATGCTGAGTTCCTTTCCTCATCAAATTCTGTAGTTACTTGCTATGTTATAGGCGACATGTTAGTTTGTTGTCAGTCAAGTTCCTGGACTGGGATCCTATCAATATTTGCCAACAGTCAGTGGTATTTTGTACGACACTTCGATCCGTGTCTTGAATTTCATTTAGTGGATGATAACCATTTAGGTCTCACACTTACAGACGTAATGCTGAGTTCCTTTCCTCATCAAATTCTGTAGTTACTTGCTATGTTATAGGCGACATGTTTGTTTGTTGTCAGTCAAGTTCCTGGACTGAGATCCTATCAATATTGGCCAACAGTCAGTGGTATTTTGTACGACACTTCGATCCGTGTCTCGAATTTCATTTAGTGGATGATGATAACCATTTAGGTCTCACACTTACAGACGTAATGCTGAGTTCCTTTCCTCATCAAATTCTGTAATTACTTGCTATGTTATAGGCGACATGTTTGTTTGTTGTCAGTCAAGTTCCTGGACTGAGATCCTATCAATATTGGCCAACAGTCAGTGGTATTTTGTACGACACTTCGATCCGTGTCTCGAATTTCATTTAGTGGATGATGATAACCATTTAGGTCTCACACTTACAGACGTAATGCTGAGTTCTTTTCCTCATCAAATTCTGTAGTTACTTGCTATGTTATAGGCGACATGTTTGTTTGTTGTCAGTCAAGTTCCTGGACTGAGATCCTATCAATATTTGCCAACAGTCAGTGGTATTTTGTACGACACTTCGATCCGTGTCTCGAATTTCATTTAGTGGATGATGATAACCATTTAGGTCTCACACTTACAGACGTAATGCTGAGTTCCTTTCCTCATCAAATTCTGTAGTTACTTGCTATGTTATAGGCGACATGTTTGTTTGTTGTCAGTCAAGTTCCTGGACTGAGATCCTATCAATATTTGCCAACAGTCAGTGGTATTTTGTACGACACTTCGATCCGTGTCTCGAATTTCATTTAGTGGATGATGATAACCATTTAGGTCTCACACTTACAGACGTAATGCTGAGTTCTTTTCCTCATCAAATTCTGTAGTTACTTGCTATGTTATAGGCGACATGTTTGTTTGTTGTCAGTCAAGTTCCTGGACTGAGATCCTATCAATATTTGCCAACAGTCAGTGGTATTTTGTACGACACTTCGATCCGTGTCTCGAATTTCATTTAGTGGATGATGATAACCATTTAGGTCTCACACTTACAGACGTAATGCTGAGTTCCTTTCCTCATCAAATTCTGTAGTTACTTGCTATGTTATAGGCGACATGTTTGTTTGTTGTCAGTCAAGTTCCTGGACTGAGATCCTATCAATATTGGCCAACAGTCAGTGGTATTTTGTACGACACTTCGATCCGTGTCTCGAATTTCATTTAGTGGATGATGATAACCATTTAGGTCTCACACTTCAGACGTAATGCTGAGTTCCTTTCCTCATCAAATTCTGTAGTTACTTGCTATGTTATAGGCGACATGTTTGTTTGTTGTCAGTCAAGTTCCTGGACTGAGATCCTATCAATATTTGCCAACAGTCAGTGGTATTTTGTACGACACTTCGATTCATGTCTCGAATTTCATTTAGTGGATGGTGATAACCATTTAGGTCTCACACTTACAGACGTAATGCTGAGTTCCTTTCCTCATCAAATTCTGTAGTTACTTGCTATGTTATAGGCGACATGTTTGTTTGTTGTCAGTCAAGTTCCTGGACTGAGATCCTATCAATATTTGCCAACAGTCAGTGGTATTTTGTACGACACTTCGATTCATGTCTCGAATTTCATTTAGTGGATGATAACCATTTAGGTCTCACACTTCAGACGTAATGCTGAGTTCCTTTCCTCATCAAATTCTGTAGTTACTTGCTATGTTATAGGCGAC
Source organism: Prosapia bicincta (assembly GCA_036971475.1). NCBI lineage: Eukaryota > Metazoa > Arthropoda > Insecta > Hemiptera > Cercopidae > Prosapia > Prosapia bicincta. Next base: position 62,145,004 of record JBAIZL010000007.1, on the reverse strand, counting down.
ATGTTTGTTTGTTGTCAGTCAAGTTCCTGGACTGAGATCCTATCAATATTGGCCAACAGTCAGTGGTATTTTGTACGACACTTCGATCCGTGTCTTGAATTTCATTTAGTGGATGATAACCATTTAGGTCTCACACTTACAGACGTAATGCTGAGGTCTTTTCCTCATCAAATTCTGTAGTTACTTGCTATGTTATGTTCGACATGTTTGTTTGTTGTCAGTCAAGTTCCTGGACTGAGATCCTATCAATATTGGCCAACAGTCAGTGGTATTTTGTACGACACTTCGATCCGTGTCTTGAATTTCATTTAGTGGATGATAACCATTTAGGTCTCACACTTACAGACGTAATGCTGAGTTCCTTTCCTCATCAAATTCTGTAGTTACTTGCTATGTTATAGGCAACATGTTTGTTTGTTGTCAGTCAAGTTCCTGGACTGAGATCCTATCAATATTGGCCAACAGTCAGTGGTATTTTGTACGACACTTCGATCCGTGTCTTGAATTTCATTTAGTGGATGATGATAACCATTTAGGTCTCACACTTACAGACGTAATGCTGAGTTCCTTTCCTCATCAAATTCTGTAGTTACTTGCTATGTTATAGGCGACATGTTTGTTTGTTGTCAGTCAAGTTCCTGGACTGAGATCCTATCAATATTGGCCAACAGTCAGTGGTATTTTGTACGACACTTCGATCCGTGTCTTGAATTTCATTTAGTGGATGATAACCATTTAGGTCTCACACTTACAGACGTAATGCTGAGTTCTTTTCCTCATCAAATTCTGTAGTTACTTGCTATGTTATAGGCGACATGTTTGTTTGTTGTCAGTCAAGTTCCTGGACTGAGATCCTATCAATATTGGCCAACAGTCAGTGGTATTTTGTACGACACTTCGATCCGTGTCTTGAATTTCATTTAGTGGATGATAACCATTTAGGTCTCACACTTACAGACGTATTGCTGAGTTCCTTTCCTCATCAAATTCTGTAGTTACTTGCTATGTTATAGGCGACATGTTTGTTTGTTGTCAGTCAAGTTCCTGGACTGAGATCCTATCAATATTGGCCAACAGTCAGTGGTATTTTGTACGACACTTCGATCCGTGTCTTGAATTTCATTTAGTGGATGATAACCATTTAGGTCTCACACTTACAGACGTAATGCTGAGTTCCTTTCCTCATCAAATTCTGTAGTTACTTGCTATGTTATAGGCGACATGTTTGTTTGTTGTCAGTCAAGTTCCTGGACTGAGATCCTATCAATATTGGCCAACAGTCAGTGGTATTTTGTACGACACTTCGATCCGTGTCTTGAATTTCATTTAGTGGATGATAACCATTTAGGTCTCACACTTACAGACGTAATGCTGAGTTCCTTTCCTCATCAAATTCTGTAGTTACTTGCTATGTTATAGGCGACATGTTTGTTTGTTGTCAGTCAAGTTCCTGGACTGAGATCCTATCAATATTGGCCAACAGTCAGTGGTATTTTGTACGACACTTCGATCCGTGTCTTGAATTTCATTTAGTGGATGATAACCATTTAGGTCTCACACTTACAGACGTAATGCTGAGTTCCTTTCCTCATCAAATTCTGTAGTTACTTGCTATGTTATAGGCGACATGTTTGTTTGTTGTCAGTCAAGTTCCTGGACTGAGATCCTATCAATATTGGCCAACAGTCAGTGGTATTTTGTACGACACTTCGATCCGTGTCTTGAATTTCATTTAGTGGATAATGATGACCATTTAGGTCTCACACTTACAGACGTAATGCTGAGTTCCTTTCCTCATCAAGTACTGTAGTTACTTGCTATGTTATAGGCGACATGTTTGTTTGTTGTCAGTCAAGTTCCTGGACTGAGATCCTATCAATATTGGCCAACAGTCAGTGGTATTTTGTACGACACTTCGATCCGTGTCTCGAATTTCATTTAGTGGATGATGATAACCATTTAGGTCTCACACTTACAGACGTAATGCTGAGTTCTTTTCCTCATCAAATTCTGTAGTTACTTGCTATGTTATAGGCGACATGTTTGTTTGTTGTCAGTCAAGTTCCTGGACTGAGATCCTATCAATATTTGCCAACAGTCAGTGGTATTTTGTACGACACTTCGATCCGTGTCTCGAATTTCATTTAGTGGATGATGATAACCATTTAGGTCTCACACTTACAGACGTAATGCTGAGTTCCTTTCCTCATCAAATTCTGTAGTTACTTGCTATGTTATAGGCGACATGTTTGTTTGTTGTCAGTCAAGTTCCTGGACTGAGATCCTATCAATATTGGCCAACAGTCAGTGGTATTTTGTACGACACTTCGATCCGTGTCTCGAATTTCATTTAGTGGATGATGATAACCATTTAGGTCTCACACTTCAGACGTAATGCTGAGTTCCTTTCCTCATCAAATTCTGTAGTTACTTGCTATGTTATAGGCGACATGTTTGTTTGTTGTCAGTCAAGTTCCTGGACTGAGATCCTATCAATATTGGCCAACAGTCAGTGGTATTTTGTACGACACTTCGATCCGTGTCTTGAATTTCATTTAGTGGATGATGATAACCATTTAGGTCTCACACTTACAGACGTAATGCTGAGTTCCTTTCCTCATCAAATTCTGTAGTTACTTGCTATGTTATAGGCGACATGTTTGTTTGTTGTCAGTCAAGTTCCTGGACTGAGATCCTATCAATATTGGCCAACAGTCAGTGGTATTTTGTACGACACTTCGATCCGTGTCTTGAATTTCATTTAGTGGATGATAACCATTTAGGTCTCACACTTACAGACGTATTGCTGAGTTCCTTTCCTCATCAAATTCTGTAGTTACTTGCTATGTTATAGGCGACATGTTTGTTTGTTGTCAGTCAAGTTCCTGGACTGAGATCCTATCGATATTGGCCAACAGTCAGTGGTATTTTGTGCGACACTTCGATCCGTGTCTCGAATTTCATTTAGTGGATGATGATAACCATTTAGGTCTCACACTTACAGACGTAATGCTGAGTTCCTTTCCTCATCAAATTCTGTAGTTACTTGCTATGTTATAGGCGACATGTTTGTTTGTTGTCAGTCAAGTTCCTGGACTGAGATCCTATCGATATTGGCCAACAGTCAGTGGTATTTTGTGCGACACTTCGATCCGTGTCTCGAATTTCATTTAGTGGATGATGATAACCATTTAGGTCTCACACTTACAGACGTAATGCTGAGTTCCTTTCCTCATCAAATTCTGTAGTTACTTGCTATGTTATAGGCGACATGTTTGTTTGTTGTCAGTCAAGTTCCTGGACTGAGATCCTATCAATATTGGCCAACAGTCAGTGGTATTTTGTACGACACTTCGATCCGTGTCTTGAATTTCATTTAGTGGATGATAACCATTTAGGTCTCAGACTTACAGACGTAATGCTGAGTTCCTTTCCTCATCAAATTCTGTAGTTACTTGCTATGTTATAGGCGACATG
>JBAIZL010000007.1:62074027-62136527 GCA_036971475.1 Prosapia bicincta | reverse complement strand
ATGTCACAGTCGCTCAAACAGTAATCAAATCTTTTTATTCAATGTAAAAAAGTGTATGCTTAATTTAATTATTATTTATAAAATTATGCCAGAAAATAATCCTTTCTTTCGATTAAAAGACACATCAATTATCCTGAGGATAAAAAATCAAATCCATTGTTTTTACCTCACCTACTTCGCAACTCCCTCTTCCGCATGTACTCCAACTCTCACAAGGTGGCTGCGGCTGGCGCACGGTTCGGCCCCTGCTTCTTGGCAGGGGGTCATAAACCGTCACTGTTTCACAGGATGGAGACATCCGCGCCCATAGGAAAAACGACCAGATCATTTAAAATAAGATTTGAAGAAAATTACAGAGCATTCAAAAATAAAAATTCAAAAGTATCAAATGTTGCAGCACACCTAATACCACATAAACATGAAATAACAAATTACAAAAATAACCCAACCATACTTGAAATAAATAATAACCCAATAGAATTAAACTCACTAGAAAAATACCACATTTATAAAAACATACACAACAATTTAAAGAACCTACAGACAACATATACAGAAGACATACTATATAAAAACGTTATACATGCGACTCAAGAGAAAATGCTTGTAACGTCAACAAATACCAATATCACGGACCGAACATCCACACCAGAAAAATAGAGAAAAATTCATCAGTGATTCGACAATGATCAAATGACCGAAAGGTGCCTCATCACACAAGGAAAAATTATTGCACTTAGTGGTGGATAAAAGTATTTACAATAGTAATATATTAACTTCATAAAGTCAGTGCAACGGAAAAATAATGGACAGCGTAAAATATCAATATATATATATATATATACTGTATTGGTACATACACACATAAATTGCCATTTTTGGGGCTAACACCGCTGCGCATTATAACCATATCCATTCCTCCCAGTCAACATCTTCGCCTTCTCCTCTCCATGGCCCCACCTCATCACGTCCTTCCCCTTCTCCTATTGTATGACCGTCTTGCGTACAGACTAGGTGTATGTTATCCTTTGTTTAGCGGCTTTCCGTCTGTATGCATTACATACACTCCTAGTTTTGTACTTTATCGTCACCAGCAGAATACAATACTTTTGCCAATTTTGTAAATATACAAAATATATATTTTGTAATTATATATATATATACAAATTTTGATTTATTTTATGTACGCTTCAAAAACTCAAAAACATTTTGTACCAGAATAGTGACAGACGGGCAGATCTGGCCAACTATACAGGATTGCACTGAGACGGTGACTCAGCGTACAAATGTTTGCTCTGCGTCTACACTTGCTTCACGGGAAAAAGACCAACAGCAAATATAAACCTAAATATTATTTTGAAAATAGCAGAATTTTTCCATCTGAATTGTTTTCTGGAAATGTAGAAGCTATTCGGATAATCCGCGATTCGGACAGTCGAGGTTCGGATAATTGGAGTTCTACTGTATCCAGTCTACGAGACGTCTTTGAAAGTTCACTAATACCTTTATCTGTTATAGCTATTTTCTCACGGAAGTAAGCTAGTCCATTCAGCAAGCACAGAAATAACTAGAGTGGACATGGGTATTCTCATAGCATAGTGCCAGTGAAGCAAGGTCCGCCATCTTGGTGAGGTATCTGGCCGGGCAAACAAGACTTGGCGACCGACTAAAGTTAATAGTTAGCGCTTCACTCCAACAGAGTTTTAATCCTGTTACGGTTCTCAGAAAATATTAAAATTTGGTTTCATAGTAATATATAATACAGAGATTACGATGGTGAAAAAAATTTAATTTTATAAAATAGTTCTCTTATCTTAAAACGACATTAAATTAAAACCTCACTAAATAGAATTACAATTTGACACAAAAAAAGTCAGTCAGTGAAGTTTTTTTTTATTTTTTGGTCAGGTAAATGATGTCAGCGGGAAAGTTGGAGGTGTGATTCCCAATTCTATTTCTTTTAAAAAATATTTCGCTACGACCACCGTTTGGTTGTGGCGTTGGTGTATTTGAGCACAAACATAACGTGTTATTGTCTGAGAGTGTGACTTGCTAACGCAAACGAATAGCCATACTGGGTGCTGGGGGTTAATCATGTTAAGCTATTTGTCTAGTCTATTGAAACTGTACCAAGATGTTATCCTAATTAATCTTCCTTACAAAATGTACGTAGTGAAAAACAGATGACAAAAATACTTTTCCAGTTTTGTAATGTCATAAAAATACGTTTACTTGCATGACGCTTATCAAGTCACTGAAAAAAAAAAATAGAATGGGTATAAGCATTAACACAATTTATTGAAAATACATTTTAAACATTACTGCCCTAAAAAGGTTATTGTTTTGGAAAGATAATGTCTAATTTTTTCTGAATGCGACTTTGAATTAAAATCGTTACAATAATAGTGCAACCTTACATTAAAACACTTTGAACATACAGATTTTATAAGTAGGTAAAAATGACTTATATCTACATCTTGTTCATGGAAATGTCCTGAACTATTAGGAAACAAATCTTGCCTAATGCGCCTTTTCAAAACTGTTGTCATTTTATTAATAATTCGGTTTCTACTGGCCAAGTGAACCTCGTTTGACAGCGATCTGACGCTCTACACTAGGGTCACTCATCGCTTAAGGTCGCCATCTTGGTTGGGGGAAGCCGCGAAAGTTTGCTTCAACCACCTAGCTACGATGTCCTCTTCAGTTATTTCTGTGCTCGCTGGGTCCATTAATCATAGCTAGGCTCCCTTCAAAACGTTTTTACTCGAGTATGCGGTCAACGCCAGACAAAGCTACTAACATTAATGTCTTGTGTACGACCCGAACTTACCTGATGGAGTCTGCATCATTTAATAGGAGACCGTACTACCACAAACGGTCAGGAAAACCACATACGAAAATTAAATACCACAACAATGTTGACAATTTTAACAAAACTCAAGTCTATGATATTCAAAATCAGTAAATGGACTTTGTAACTTTTACAATATGCGATCGAATTCAAAACAGCAATAAAAATTGTTAAAATATTGTTGTTAACAACAACAAAATCCGAAGTAACAATTTTGTGAAGGTTTAGTCAACTAAACATTACTGTGATACAGATCTCAGAGGAACATCACAATAAATTATTTTGGTTTATTAATGTTTTTATGGGATGTTGTTGTTCAGTAGTGCAGTTAAAAATCCTTCTGGGAGGGGTGGCAGCTAAGGGGTAGGCTGGCCATTCCGAGAGACTAGGGTTTAATTTATGCCTTCAAAACAAAATTATAGAAATTAAATCCTTATTCTTATGCTTAAAAATAGGTTGAAGTGGAGAAAATCAGTTAAATTTGTTCTGAACTTCAATTCATATTTACAGAGCACGCGGTGAAAATTAAATTTAAATGCCGGTCTAAAGTATTTATTTATAAAATCTTTAAAAACAAACTAAATTGCCATTTTCACAAACTACAGTCCTTAGAGAAATATGGATTTTTTAAAATTTCCTTGAGAGTTCATTATAGACTTCATTCTCTGTTAACAACTTTCGACAAAAACAAGAAATATAGATTTTATTCAGGTCAATTCCTACAGAAATTATTAAAGAAAAATTTTATTTTAGTATTTAAAAATTACAAGTAATATAAATATTTATATACATATGTTAGAATAACAACATCAAGTGACAAAATAGAATGCGAATTTCCTTGCAATTTTCCTTCTACCTTTCAATGATGGTGTTCAGTGGCGTAGCCAGGACGATGTTTGAGAGAGGGCACGACACACGGATATTTTTGACATTTTTATTATAACTATTATACTTTTAACTATTATACTATTAACTTATTATACTATATATTATAGTATTTTGGCCCTTAAAATTACACAATTGTTGAGTCGTCGAGAAGCTGTTTCGCTAAAAACCAAGCGCTGTTTTTAGAGTATTATTTTTCTCCTAAAATTAATTGGTATGAAGGGGGCACGTGCCCCCCCCCCACTGGCTACGCCCTTAATGATGTTGGACTATTATTTTTGTTCGTTAATATGTATACGCTTTCTTTTTTTCGTCGCTTGCGTAGTGTTGTTTCTTTTCGCTTTCCTTTCGCATTGTTCGTTTGTGAAGCAGGGTTTGATGCCGTTAATCCAGTTTGATATTTTATTCTTTTCATTCATTATTATTAGGTTATGAAATAGAGATTTCAACACAACGAGATGAGAACAAAACAAAAAATCATATAATCTTTGAGAAGGTCGTCTCTAGCTATGAGAAAGTTGGTTCAGTGCCAAAGCGCTAGTCTTCGTGCATTTAGATACTCAGTTCGAATCTGACCTAGACTCCCAAATTTTTATAATTTAATTATTGAATAAATATTTGAAAAAACTGTATTAAAACCAATTGTCATCCCCTATAGGTTATAAAAAATAGATTTGAATTCGATCGGTTGAATAAAAACGTATTTTATTAAAGATTAAAAATTTGTATAAGATATATACATATATCATAAGAGTGTGAGCTAATAGAAGGAATTGAATTAAGAAAAACTCAGATATTTTTTGGGATGTAAATTAAATATGTTTCAATCAATACACAATAAATTACGATATAGTATTTTCTACAGTCGTTAGAGCTACTTACACTGCGTTCAAAACTTGATCTGCTTTGATTTTGCTTCTATTTTTTTTAAATAATATTTGAATGTTTTAAAAACTATGTAACTTTTAACGAAAAACAGTTTGTGTTACAACTAGCGAAACAGATGCATTGCAAGGTAATACTATTATTATTTTATTCATGCATTTTTAATTAGCTTATTATAATTTAATGAAATAATTTGCATACCTTAAGTAGACTTAACATTTTCATCACTATAAGGAATAAATTCTCTTAAATAGAATTTCATAATATTTGTAATCAATTGTCTTCGAAGCCTCATGTTCAAAAAAAATAAATTTATAAAAAGGTAATATTTACTTTTTCTGTAGACAAAAAATAAAAAAACGCTCCCAGCCTACACACACAACAAAGAGGACGATGCCTATGACTGTTCACATTGTACTGACAGAATGATTACTTAACTTTGTTTGGGTTTTACATTGCCATGACAACCAGACAAGTAGTCTATGCTTTGCTGTCAGAATGTTGTTTTCTATTCTACTAATTACGAATTTTACATTATCACACAGCTTTTTCTATTTATAAAATAACAGCATAAGTTAAAATTCATATTTAATTTTACAAATTATATCTTATTATAAAATTATATTGATATATGTTATTTGATATTGAAAGTACTGTATGGGGGTATAGCTCAGTGGTAGAGCATTCGACTGCAGATCGAGAGGTCCCCGGTTCAAACCCGGGTGCCCCCTACAGAATTTTTATATACTCCCACCACTTTGAAAACTTGGTAAATTCATATATAGGTCTACAAGAAAACTTTCATATTTTATTTAATTTTAAACATGACACTGTTGAATGAAAACTTATTTTTTTTACTATTTTTAAAAGTAAAAAAAGAAACAAATTGCTATATTTATTTGGTTAAATTGCCATTTTCTACAATTGTAGCCAATGATAAACCCTTTGGTCCTTCATCAAAAACAAGTAACATGAACAAAAATTCTTTATTCATTTGTTACTGCAACATAGAAAAATTTTATTTTATTTACTTTTTATTAAATAAATACATATTACACTTTTGCTATTACTTGCGACCAGACTTTTTGTTAACTAAAGTTGTTAAATTGTTAACTTACACTTGGAGGAAACGTTTTTGTCTTACGGCTTCTTCAGCCTTGTCGAGGCTTCAGAGTATTCACATAGTTAAGTACTTTTTGAGTTACTTTCATAAAAGGAAGAAATGTTTTGAAACAGGTCAGCAAGTAAGCAATTACGTATTCAATTAGTTAAATACTTTTTAATTGTAGTTTAATCAGTGAATTCAAGATGACTACATCAAGCAACTCTTATACTGATTATACTGAATAAATCAGGATGTAGTGATTTAATTTTTTTGCCAAGTTAATACTAAAAAGTGTAATTCATACAAAAACCTCAAGATGTACAACACCAAAACCTCAAGTTTAAAAACAATTGTATTAACATCAATTGTCATCCACTGTAAGTTTAAAAAAATTTATTTAAACGTGAGTGGATGAATAAAAAGTATTAAAGTATAAAAAGTATATATATTGTGAACCAATAGAAGCAATCGAAAAAAAATCAAATCTGTCATTGAATGGCACTCTTAGAAAGGCATGTTTTGAGGGATCTGAATTGCCTTAGTTTTAATTTATTCTTTTTAAAAGTTTTAAAAAATTTCAACTTTACAAGTTGAGAATGGAAGTGTATTAAGACTTAGTTATTGCTTGATAGAATTTGCCTCACCTGTCCAAAGTAGCTACAACTCATTCCGGTCTGTTTGGTTCATTTACATGATCCCATTTTATCCCTAGACTAAACATCCTTAGTTTATTGTTATGTACTCACTCATAATTTGAAAATATACTTCTTTAATAATCACTTTATCAATAGTTTATGACTATCTGAACTTTAAATTTTATAAATTTGTGAAAACTTACTGAGGCAGAACGTTTTCGATCACTATGTGGCGATCTTCATCTCCATGGAGAAGTGACAATGATGAAAATCGCCACATAGTGATCAAAAACATTCTATCTCAGTAAGTTTTCACAAATTTAAAGTTCGGATAGTCATAAACTTTTTTATTTAATCACTTAAACAATAGTTCTTAGATAAGACACTGATGAAGATTGCCACATAGTGATCGAAAACGTTCTGTCTCAGTAAGTTTTAACAAATTTACAAAATTTAAAGTTCGGATAGTCATAAACTATTAAGTGATTAATTAAGATTCACTAAATGTAATGGACTACAATATTCAAGAAGTCATAAACTATTGTTAAAGTGATTAATTAAGATTCACTGGACGTAATGGACTACAAAATTCAAGAATACTTCTTTATATTTTGTATTTTACATTACTTTCAGCAATTATTTTCGGTTTTTTACTCTTTAAATGCTATTAGGTAATAATAAAAATGTTTAGCAATACATTTTAGAATAGAGTTTGGCTATTCTTTATGTACTTCTACCACAAAGAAGAAGTGGCTTACTTAAGAGGTATGAAAAAATTCATATAACCTTCAATACATCTTTATAACAAAACTTACACAAATGACATTGTTTTTAACTAATGCCTGCACATATCAACATTAATTTAATTACATTAGATAATGGGCCCAACTATATGATTTAGGTTACATGTCATCACAATGTTTCCAGCACAATACTGTCCACAAATTTTATAACTATGATAATCAAATTGTCATCTTTCACAGACCAGATGGATAATAGAAACTTATTCTTGTACGTGTTTGTTTTGATGTTGAATTTACCGGACTAAGAAATTAGTACCGTCACAATTCTGATTAATGGGATTTAAAGCCATGGTTGCTTGGAAGCCCTGGGATTTGGATAAACTGCTGGCAGGTTTTTTTTCATAAATTTCTTTATGTTTGAAGGCTAAGTATTTGAGTGCAGATTATTCATGCAGGAGATTGCATATCATTGATGAAAGTAGCATTCATCACACCTTAAAATATGCACAAGGACCATATTCTAGCTGAAGGTCGAATTACAGACCACTCAGGAGATGTGTTCCATTGCCAACTCATGAGTTATGGTCTGAGTTGACAGTGGGACACATCTCCCGAAATGGCCATCCTCAATAATCATAAAAGGAAGTAAAACTACAGGCTAGTGTAACTAGGGATGGTCGATCCAGTGACTTTAACGGATCAATGATTTTAGTGACAACTCCAAGTTTCAATCAGTGACTTTTACCAGTGACAAGGGATACTGAGACTGGTCTATATGTAGCAATAACAGGCAAACATACCACACTGGGAAAAGATTCTACACCTCGCTTATTTTTGAAGGGTCATTTTATTAAAAATAAATTCCTATGAAATTAAGAACAAACTACTGAGTGCAAAATAGCATCTACTGTACACAACACACTGACATTTGTTTGAAACCTGACACAAATTGACCATCCATACACGACAGAAATGAGTAGAAGAAGTGACAGTGACAAATCAACCAATGACAGTCTTAGTAAAATATCAGTAACTTTTCAGTTCCAACAGCGACATTTTACCCAATCACAACAGAGACAATCCCCTCCCCCCTCAGACAACGACACTGCACTATAACCGGCGCCATGAGCCAAGCGCTGAGAGCAGAGCCAGTAACAGGGACAAATCAATCAATGTTGACCAATTCCTGCAATGTGACTTTTTGCCCCATCACAAGAGGTTTTTTCCTGCCAAAAAACCTATGTTTGTTATCATCACCAAAAACATTAACAATCTTAACACTAAATTTAATTTTGAAAAAACCTAAAAATTAATAATAAAGAAATAAATTATCACAACCAACAATGTACTTAAATGAGAATCTTACTTGGTATTTATGCAAGTTAACTTTCAAAAATTGATATTATCTTAATTGTCGAGCATCAACTGAACGGGGTGTTGTAGTAGATTGCCAGGTGTGTGGAATTTCCGTTGTCATATAGTGTACCGTTATTGTTCTTCGAATTCACTGCATTGGGGAAACTTTCAAGTTTGTCTGGGGGCTAATTTTGTTTATTAGGTTGAATAATTTATCATTTGTTTATTTTATTTATATTTGTCTGTTTATGATATTATTTTTATGTTTATAAATTTGTAGTTGTTCCCAGACTGTTATTTTAAGGCCTTTTTTTACTTTTTGTTATTGTTGTCGTGAGACAAGTGCAATAAAAACAGAAAAAAAAGGTGTTCAGAGAAAGGTAGAGAGAGCACAGTTACACGGGTCCAAAGGCGTAAACCACTGCACCGACCACATCCTTTTTTTATTTATTTTTTTTTTAATTAAGTGTATGTTTTCTAATGTGGGGAATGTATGTTTGTTCTCGATTGCGCGTGTAGCTAAGTTTGAGTTGTAAATGTGAAAATGTGAGGTTTGATGTATGCATTGAGGTGTTCTTGATATCTGTCTTTTAATTTTTTTATTTTTTTTTTGCCTATGTATATTTTGTTACAGTCTGGGCATACAATTTTATATATTCCGCTATTAAGTGTGGGACATATTTTTTCCATTTGGTTAATTTTATTCATTATGTTTCCTGTGTTGTTGTAAGCTAAGTTAATGTTATTGTTTTTTTAGTATTTTAGTTATTCCTTTTATGTTGTATCCTGTGTATGTGAATGTGACCAATTTTGTTGTTGTTTGTAGTCCGATTTTAGGTTGTTTTAATTTATTTCATATTTTAAATTCTAATTTATCTTAATTTTTTTATTGTATCCATTTGTATGGCTATTTGATATATTATTTGTTTTTCTTTGGCCTTTTCTTCATTTTTTAGAGGTAGTTTTATCATTCTGTATAAGAGTGAGTTGTAAGCAGCCATTTTATGTTGTGGGGGATGGTTAGAGTAGTTTGGTATTGTATTAAAGGTTTGTGTGGATTTCTTATAAATTGAGTATTCAATGTTATTTCTGGTTATTGTTAGGTCTAGATAGTTCATTTTATTAAATATCGAAATCTTGTTGCTGTTCATGTCGAGCTGGTTGTAAATTACAAATTACACTTTTGCTATTACTTGCGACCAGACATTTGTTAACTAAAAGTTGTTAATTGTTAACTTACACTTGGAGGAAACGTTTTCGTCTTGACTTCTTCAGCCTCCTATGTTTGCCGCTAGGAATTCTGCTGTTGTGCTTCCTCAGTACCATCTTTTTGAAAGTTAGAAGTGATGTGATCGAAAAGTATGTGTGATCTGTGCCGTGTTTGTTCATTTAATATGACATTTTTATGTGTGTTGCTATGTCTATATATTTCAAACTGTTCTAGTGTGTTTAATTTATGGCCTTTGTTGCATGTGTGGAAGATGCTCATGTTATTTTCCATACTTTTGCATGAGTGTTTAGTGTCCATGAGGTGATTTGCGAAGGTGGATTCAATAGTAGTGTGCAGTACCCTTTTAAACATACAGAACACAAAAAGGTACATACTTTTCGATCACATCACTTCTAACTTTCAAAAAGATGGTACCGAGGAAGCACAACAGCAGCATTCCTAGCGGCAAAAATACGAGGCTGAAGAAGTCGTAAGATGAAAACGTTTCCTCCAAGTGTAAGTTAACAATTAACAACTTTTAGTTAACAAATGTTTGGTCGCAAGTAATAGCAAAAGTGTAATTTATTTTATTGTTTATTTCTTCTTTCATGGTGAATTTTATGTTAGGGTGTAGGTTGTTGATTTCATTTAGGATGATATTATTATTTATTGCTTTATTTTGTGAGATGTATAATACCATCGTCAACATATCGTATCCAATCTCCATTGGGGTCGTGCAAAGTAATATATATATATATATATATATATATATATATATGAAGTTATTATTATTACTTGTAAATAATTTTTTCCACCACTAAGTCCAATAATTTTACCTTGTGTGATGAGGCACCTTTCAGTCACTTGACCATTGTCGAATCACTGATTATTTTCCTCTATTTTTCTGATGTGAATGTTCGGTCTGTGATGTTAGTATTTGTTGACGTCAATTATACTTTATATCAATTAAAACTACCTCTCACCAAATATTCAACAAATTTTATTTTAACCTTATTTACATTTCAATTACAAAGTAATCATCTTCAGAGGTATTTTTACAAATAACTTACAGCTAAACCTATGCGTATTTATATGCAATGGGAACTCCTTGGCCACGCCCCCTACACTATCCGACCAATCATGTTACGAGTAACAACAAGGTCTGGTCCAACAGAAGGAGTTGAATTATACACTACATTGTTTTTGAATTTTACACTACTTATTAAATTTACACATTTAACAAATAAAACTACAACTATCTCTTTAATAAATACAATTGGGAATTCGGGATAAGCCCTTTGTCAGAATTTAATATTACATTAGTTTCATATTTACTGTATTAATAAACATACTTTCGAAACTATGTAAGTTAAATTAAATTATTAAATTCTGACAAAGGGCCTATCCCGAATTCCCAATTGTATTTATTAATTAAGAGATAGTTGTAGTTTTATTTGTTAAATGTGTAAATTTAATAATTAGTGTAAAATTCAAAAATAATATAACGGTAACTCCTTCTGTTGGACCAGACCTAGTTGTTACTCATAACATGATTGGTCGGATAGTGTAGGGGCGTGGCCAAGGAGTTCCCGTTGCTTATAAATACGCATAGGTTTAGCTGTAAGTTAGTTATTTGTAAAAATACCTCTGAAGGTGATTTCTTTGTAATCGAAATGTACATAAGGTTAAAATAAAATTTGTTGAATTTGTGGTGAGAGGTTGTTTTAATTAATATAAAAATTTACACCACAGTTGCTTCAAGTTGTGGTCATATATATTTCGTCTTGAACCTCGTGTATACCACATCAACAAATACAAACATCACGGACCGAACATTCGCATCAGAAAAATAGAGAAAAATAATCAGTGATTCAACAATGGTCAAGTGACCGGAAGGTGCCTCATCACACAAGGTAAAATTATTGCATTTAGTGGTGGCAAAAATTATTTACAAGTAATAATAATAACTTCATAAAGTCAGTGCTTGCGGAAAAATAATGGACAACGTGAAATATCACGATAAATATATATATATATATATATATATATATATATATATATTTGTGGTATTTAACGTTGTCCGTTATTATTCCATTTCATCGATTTTATAAATTCACAAAAGGAATGATTCGACAATGGTCAAGTGACCGAAAGGTGCCTCATCACACGGTAAAAATTAATGGCACTTAGTGGTCGAATAATTTATTACAATTAACGTATAATAACTTTATTATATATTAATCACTTAAACAATAGTTTATGACTATCCGAACTTTATATTTAGTAAATTTGTTAAAGCTTACTGAGACAGAACGTTTTCGATCGCGGTATGCCGATCTTCATCAGTGTCTTCTGCTTGGAGATGTTGGGTCAAGCGGTGACGGTTTTAAAGGTAGGTTTTCGATAGTATCAAAGAGTATGTGTGATTTGTATTGTGTTTGTTCATTTAATATGTTTGTATTCTGTGTTTTTGTGTGTCTGTAAATTTCATATTGTTCTAGTGTGTTGAGATGTGGTTCTTTTTTGTTGATGTGTAGGATTTCTAAATTATAATAAATGTCTGTGTATTTGTGTCCTGCTTCTTTTAAATGATTGTAAAATGTTGAGTTGGTGTTATGTTTGTGTTCTTCGACTCTTTGTTTAAAGCTGCAACCTGTTTGTCCAAAGTAGAATTTGTTACATTCGTTGCAGTTTAGTTTGTATACACCTGGTGCTTGTAGTTTATCTTTTTTGTTTGTGTTGTGTTGTATTTTGTATTGTAATTTGTTATTGGTTTTGTATGCTATTTTGTAACCCATTTTTTGAAATTTGCGGGCTATTTTGTTTGTTGTTTTGTTTATGAATCGTAATGTGATGTATTAGTTTTTCCTGTCTGTAGTGTTAATTTTAGTGTTTTTTTCTATTTTGTACCATAATTTGTCTATTATTGTGGTGTTGTATCCATTTGTGTATGCTAAATATTTAATTGTGTCTAGTTCCTTGTTCATGTTTTCTGTGGTCATTGGGACTTCTTTAAGTCTATGGAGCATGGATCTGAAGGCTAAACGAACAAACAGAATACAAATCACACATACTCTTTGATACTATCGAAAACCTACCTTTAAAACTGTAACCGCTTGACCCAACATCTCCAAGCAGAAGACACTGATGAAGATCGGCACATAGCGATCGAAAACTTTCTGTCTCAGTAAGTTTTAACAAATTTACTAAATATAAAGTTTGGATAGTCATAAACTATTGTTTAAGTGATTAATAAGATTCACCGAACGTAATGGACTACAAAATTCAAGAATTTATTATATATATATATATATATATATATATATATATATATATACTAACACATAAACATACACTCACACATTCTATGTAAACATACTTTTAGGTTAGTTCTTGTAAAGTTCAAGGCAGTTTTGAATTATTTTTAAATAGGCCGGAGACTGGCAAATGTACCTTAATAATCTAGTATGTTTTCACCACATAGATTCAATAAAATATTTGGTGATATGCTTCATCACGTTTTGATGAGTGTTACTACCCAACTAATAAAAGAACTCTACTCAGATTGCAACCAAACAAAATTGAGAAGATGGAAATTGTCGCATAAATAGACCCTAATTAAATAAAACCCTCTAACCTCAACATCAGGTAACTCCATTTACCGGCCTTCTTACTTTTAATTTATTTTAATAAATAACTATAATGAACTCAACTGATTCTGTACAAAAACAAAATGGCAAAAGTACAACAAATATATAAAGAATATTAAATTGGCTTCCATGGCCACCATTTTTTGGGATTCACAAGCTATAATTTCAATATATTATTTAAAAAAGAATAAGACAATTATAAAACAGTAGCCTAAAATTTTGATTTACTGGGCATCTTTGATCTCAAAGAAAAAAGGGCCAGTTTTTAGAAGAAGTTGTTTTACCATCATAATGTGCATCAATCATTCATCTCTAGTTACACAAGTAAAACTGGTAATGTTACAATATGAATTGCTGCTCCGTCCACCTTATAGTTCAGATTTATCTTCTAGTGTTTCTTTTTGTTTCAAATATGAAATAATCACTTGCCGGAGTGCAGTCAGCACAAATGGAGAAATGATCTGTGGAACTGAGGTCTATTTTGCAGAGTTTAGGAAATTATATTTTTTAAGAATGGTCGATCCAGCAACTGCGACTTATTGCCCAATCACAACAGAGACAATTTCCAATCGATCCATTGTCACTATAACTGGCATTTTTCATATTTTGTCACTGGTACCACTAGTGACAAACGAATATCAGTGAAAATCACTGTGACAAAAAATATTGACCTACTCTAACATTTTTCTGGTGGCTTTAGAAGAACATTACTGGTCTGAATTTGTAAAACTAAAAATAAACTATACCTTTTACTGCTGTAAGTGCAAACATGAATTATAAAGAAAAGGGGATAGGATTGAGTGATACTCCTACAGTGCCTGATTCCTCATTTAACTATCACATGCTTACTCGAGTTTTTTGTAAATTTTTTAATAAAATAATAATTAAATATGAAGTATAGTATGAAAACCCTTAGGCACTTCATCCACCGGCACAACGCAATCTGACTTTATGTCACATGAGGTTTGAACGAGAGTCATTTTATAGTTGGAAAAGTGTTATTGCTTTGAACCTCGTTCACTTGTACGACTGCAATGTTAGATGTGATTAACTCACAATCAAACAACTCCAAAACTGGCTTGAAAATTGCATGCCGACTCTGGTGCAACCAACATTAAACTTTCAACATAAATATTTATCACCGGATAGGTTATTAGCCATTGCAATTTGTCACGAAATATTTTGTTGTAAATTAGTGGAAGCTATGGAAAAGCATTCGAGTCTATACAACTACAGTTTACCGAATTATTTAAATAAGATTTTACATATTATTCAAATAATGTTAAGTCTTTCTTCCATTGACATACATCTACTCCTGTCTGTGTCCTTATTTCCTATTATTGGACTAAGTTTTTAGGCCAGCTCGTTGAACATTTCCCTAGACTTCCCTATAAAAGCTTCTGAACTTTGCTTCTTCTTTTGTAAGTTCTTGTACTACAACAAAAGCTGATTTTACTGACTTGTTTTAATGAAAGGATGGACCCAAAATCAATGTTTTCCTTTTTTAAGCCTCTGCAGATACCAGTATGCAACGACACTACTAGGATGCACACAGCTTAAAGTTCTGATGATGCACACTGACGGTCTTGTATCTGAACACCACGATGTAAAGTTGGGACATCAAAAAGTTATATGATATATCAAAATATGATATATCAGAGATGGATTTTCAATATTTTTCACTGATATTGTCATTAAAATTGATATATCAGAAACATCGATATTTTGAAGTGATATATTTACACTTGAAATATAAACTGAAAGTTATTTTTGGATCTACCTTAACATTAAAACAAATTAATAATCACAAGACACAGAGCAGTTTTTATTGGAATTCTGTATTGATATTGTTTAATCCGCAGATCAAAAAGTTAGAAATAAAACTACGAGGTGCGGTAAACCCTATTGTTAACAAGGTTACTCTGGATTGCGTAATTTACGTTAATATTTAACGTAGCAAGTTTAAGCACTGTTCTAAGCAAAATAGAGTCATTTAACACTAAAAACGCAACGACACTGAATTTAGTACAAATAAATTATAAATTGTTCATATTCCTTAACTACGCACTTACCATAGGTAAGAAGTGATGCAATGTTGGAATCGAGGTGAAGTCTCCACAGTACTGTGGTCGTCTCAGGCAGCGTAGAATTCTTGAAGGCGATCACGCAACTAAAAAACTCAATTGAAATATGAGTAAACGTAAAAGTTAAGCTTACAAGCACTTAGTTTATTACCGTGAGTACACGCACTAAGATTGCGCAACCGGCGAAATCGGGCGACACTTTTACTAACACGGCGAAAATATACAGTTAAAATGTTCATTAAAATGCTCATTAAAAGTTCATTAACGCGGTCCGCACTATAAGCACATTAACGAACGAAAGCGGTACTTTAAATTGTCTGAAACAAAGCCATGCGGAAATAGGCTACGAGGTTTAACGTAGAAATGCACTGTTCGAGGGTCGGAACGATTCTACTTTGTCTTGACGCGGAAGAAAGCTTAGAAAATAAGAAGGGAGTGGGGGTGCAGCGTTCATCCAGAGAAAAAATCAATAATTTCGGATATCGATTAGCGGGTCAGAGATCACATGACCAATACGTCACGGTACAGCTGTTATGCAGCAAAGCAACTTGAACTTCGAGCGCTGACTCGAACATACCGCCCACCAAAACGAATGTTTTTAATCCGCCAGGTGGGTGGGGGGCGAAGAACCATAAAGCACCGGGACCCGAGGGTGCCGAAGAAGAAAGTGGCAAAGGAAAACTAAGACAAACAAAGAAACAACAAGGGGCGAGAGCGCCGAAGAAAGAAGCTGTAGACAAGCGGTGAAAACTAAGGATGAAGCGGAAAGCCGACGAGCTTGTTGACTGGTCGTCTCAGCTGTCCGTGAGCGGTCTGGATGGTGGCTACTCTAGAGACGTGGTCCTTTCCAGGATGCAGACTGATGATCCTTCCCATAGGCCAATGAAGGGGGCTTGAGTGTTCTCCAGTTATGAAGACAAGTTGATTTTCCTGGAGTGGCGTCGAGTCCTTATTCCACTTGTGTCGTTGAATCTGAGTGTGTAGATACTGAGTGGACCAAATTTTCCAAAAGCGGTTGGACATCTGTTGGAGCGGTGGTGGTTGCTAAAAGGGGTGGTTTCGTGGAGGCTGATGAACTCTCCCGCCCACCATGAGCATTCCGGAGGTGTCGACTAGAGGGCGAAGAGACTCGGTGATATGGTTGACTCTTCTAGCTGAGCCACTGGCGGGGGTAACCTTGCGTATGTCCTTGTAGCGTTGAGAGGCGTTAATGGTGCGGATGACCTCTTTCCTCTCCATGGGTCGACGTGCAGCGGTGTAACGAGAGGCTAATCTTACATTGAAGGTGTGAGGTCGACGACATCGATGGTCTGGAAGCGATCCGGAGATAATCCATCCGAAGAAGGTGTTGAGGGCAGCGGGTTGACCTTTGATTATGGTCTGCGGTTCGTTAATAAGACTGCGATTAAATACGTCAGATCCTAGAATTAAGTCAATTTGGGCTGGAGTGTCAAAGTGAGGGTCAGCAAGTTGTAAATGCTGATATTGAGCACGTATGCACGGTGCTAAAGCGGTAGCTGGAAGCGGGTCAGCGATATGAGGTAGTACTGCAGCTTCGACATCGAGTTTGAAATTTGAGGCATATCTAGACGAGATTTGTAGGGACACATATTCGGATATATGTGTGGTTTGAGAAGCGACCCCGACAAGAGAAACATTTGATTTCCTAGTAGGTAAGCCCAACATGGTGGCTGCGGGTTTTGTTATGACAGACACTTGACTGCCTGGGTCAATGATTGCCCGAAGGATATGCGGATTGCCATAATGATCATTAGCAATGACCTGAGCGGTGCCTAACAAGGCAGAAGCGACTTTAGTGTTATAGGTGGCTAGAGGTTTTATATTGGTAGTTGACTTGTTACCGTTATTGGCTGAGTTTGGATGCCGATGCGTGTACGGTCGCTGGGGCGAAGCTGAGTTAGAGTCATGTAACAAGGAGTGATGATTACCGTTGCAATGTTTACAAGTGTTGAGCGACTTGCATTTGTTTTGGTAGTGGGTGCCGAAACAATTGAAACAGCGCTGCATATGTCGTATAGACTCGCGACGTTCCTGGGCTCTTTGTTTGAGAAATTCTGGACAACAAAAGATATTGTGAATGGCTGAACAATAAAAGCACTGTGCGGCGGACGGACCGTTACGAGGCGGGTTGGTAGGTCTGGTAGACAAGCGAGGTCTGGATAAATTTTGTCTAACACGCGGTAATGGTTGCAGTGCAGGTGCTCTTCGGTTGCATTGGATGCGTTGGCTTATCACTGGTGATCGCAGAGCCTGCGGTCGAGTTCTGGTGGTGTGGTGCGTTGTACTGCGGCGATGACCTTCATTCAGCTGTGTGGCTTCATCTGCGTGGTCGGTGTGGTCACTGGTAGCGGCTGCGGTAGTCGATATGAGCGTCATGATTCTAGCGGGGTATTCGAGGTGCGGTGTCGGACTATGTTCAGCTTCGAGGTCAGTTTCGACATGGTCAATATTTAAATTAGGGGCACTACTGGAAATTGAGTCATTCAACGCAGAGACCATCGCTCGTGGTTGCTGATCTAATTCTGAGTTAACTGCAGTCGCGGCAGAGGGTTGATTGAGCAACTCCATTGCTCTAGCCTGCTCAGTGACGAAATCATTTAGCAATCTGTACGTGGGCATTTGATTTGTTCCCAATCTGGTTTCAAAGTTAAGTCGAGTCTGTGCATCTAAGTTACCAACAGACATTTGAAAAAGTAAAAAGTCCGCTAAGTCGTCTAACTGGACAGCCTTTAGTGCGCACACAGCATTTGAATGTGCGGTTAAAAAACGATTAAGTTCGCTCTGAGACGCGTTCTTAATAGGCTTAAAGTCTTTAATAATTTGAAAATAATGATCGGCTAAACGACGAGGGTTAGCATAACGATTGCGTAAGGCTTGATAGGCGATATCATAATTATGTTCGGATATTGTGAGTCCCGTAACAATGGCTAAAGCGTCTCCTTTAAGCGCTGATTTTAAGTACTGAAATTTTTGTATGGCATTAATATTGCTATTGCAATGGACCATTGAGTCAAACATTGAAATAAAGTCATTCCATTCGTTACTATTGCCTGAAAAGCTAGGCATTGTAAGGTTAGGTAAGTGAGGCGAATTCGCGCCGGGGTTGACCTGCGAGGTTACCTTCACCTCGGTCTTAATAATGTTCGGGTATTTAGCCAACATTGGCAAATACGTGTCCTGAAATTGTTTTTTAATCTTAAATGCACTTTCAGCAAGTTCGGCAACTTGACTGGCGAACGTTTTCTCTAATATCTCATACGTTTCGATAAAGTTAGATTGAATTCGTCGAATTTCCCGTGCGAGGCCTTCTGGTATTTCTTTATCGTGAAGTACACTCTTTACTTGTTCCAGCTCGCCTACAATATCTCTCAATTTAGACAAATAATACTCCGTATTAATTTCCATTTTAAATAAATTTCAAAACCACAAACAATTGAAATTAAAAAAAAACCTCACTATAAGTTCAAACGCGATAATAAAGTGGACTGTATAAAATTTGTAAGTCGTAGCAAGCATAAACACTTCCTTGCTCGTAATCATGCAACTATGAGCCACGTGGCTTATTGCGCAATGTGGCACCGGTAATTATCGTTAAAGTTTTCCTGATTGTGACGTCGCGGTAAGCACATGCTTACGTTAGTTACAGCTTTAAAAATTTTAAAAATTTATAAATTTTTATCGTTGAAATAACTCAACAAATGTTTAATTTGGTTACAAAGGAACCACGTGGTCACTAATACATTATCGTGAAATTGAAAGAAAAACCCTAGGTCACTGAAATAATTCAATAATCCGGTCCGGTGGGGACCAATGTTTATAGTTGGAATAAATTAAAACTACCCGGCTTGGTAGAGGACCAATGTTTAATCCGCAGATCAAAAAGTTAGAAATAAAACTACGAGGTGCGGTAAACCCTATTGTTAACAAGGTTACTCTGGATTGCGTAATTTACGTTAATATTTAACGTAGCAAGTTTAAGCACTGTTCTAAGCAAAATAGAGTCATTTAACACTAAAAACGCAACGACACTGAATTTAGTACAAATAAATTATAAATTGTTCATATTCCTTAACTACGCACTTACCATAGGTAAGAAGTGATGCAATGTTGGAATCGAGGTGAAGTCTCCACAGTACTGTGGTCGTCTCAGGCAGCGTAGAATTCTTGAAGGCGATCACGCAACTAAAAAACTCAATTGAAATATGAGTAAACGTAAAAGTTAAGCTTACAAGCACTTAGTTTATTACCGTGAGTACACGCACTAAGATTGCGCAACCGGCGAAATCGGGCGACACTTTTACTAACACGGCGAAAATATACAGTTAAAATGTTCATTAAAATGCTCATTAAAAGTTCATTAACGCGGTCCGCACTATAAGCACATTAACGAACGAAAGCGGTACTTTAAATTGTCTGAAACAAAGCCATGCGGAAATAGGCTACGAGGTTTAACGTAGAAATGCACTGTTCGAGGGTCGGAACGATTCTACTTTGTCTTGACGCGGAAGAAAGCTTAGAAAATAAGAAGGGAGTGGGGGTGCAGCGTTCATCCAGAGAAAAAATCAATAATTTCGGATATCGATTAGCGGGTCAGAGATCACATGACCAATACGTCACGGTACAGCTGTTATGCAGCAAAGCAACTTGAACTTCGAGCGCTGACTCGAACAGATATATTAATTCTGTAATTGATATATATATCGAGATATCGATATTCACTGGTAGTTTAATTGATAATATCGAATATCAATATTTTCTTTTCAATGTCCCAACCCTATTGTCTTGATTCTATGTTGCAAATATGTTATACCAGTAGATAAAGTGCAAGCAACTATCCTAAACGAGTTAGGTTGAAGTCGCATTGCAGTTATGTTACGCCAGTGGGCGAAGGCCTTATGTTTCATATGTACAATGTGAAACTGTACATATAAATCTTTACTGGTGTATGATTGAGCAAATATTTACAGTCTATTAATAATGTAATATTGTTATATTACTGTTATTGCTTAGTTGGGCTACATTATATAGCAGAGAAAGAACATGATTTTTTTGTTGCTTTTCCAAGTCTTTTTCAACACTAGAATCAAATTAATTTTTTTTTTTAATGACTATTAAGCTGATTTTTAGTTGCAATAATAAAGTAACAATGTTGAAAGTGAAATACTATTTTCATTTGTTAGTGGTAAGAAATTAATGTTATTGAATGTCCATGACTCTTTTGGAATTGGTAATAACAAAAACTATAGGGTGACTTACAGAGAAAAGACAGTATTAAAATGCACCCGAAACAAGCAAAAAAAAACTCTGCTCTATAAAAGCACCACAATGAGATGGTCATATCATTGATTTTTAATCTTACCGACAAATTGCACAAATGGAAAATTACAAAACCAGGGTTATATGTAAGGTCATCAAAATAGAAAAGTAAGAGAATCTCATTAATGTTAGATGAGATTCTATTGAAACATTGGAACAACATTTATCCACTACAAAATGAACGGATGTATTATTATCAACTATGTAGGGGTGTGTGTGTGTGTGTGTGTGCCTGTGTGTGTGTGTGTGTGTGTCTCTGTGTGTGTGTGTGTGTGTGTGTGTGTGTGTGCGTGCGTGCGTGCGTGTGTGTGTGTGTGTGTGTGTGTGTGTGTTGTAGCGGGCTTATATTACGAATTTAAGTGTTACAACGCAAATTTAAAAATATAAAATTTTAATTTCCAATAAGAAGTAATAAATATAAATACAGTGCCATAAGCAGCTATTTCAAAGAATTTTATAAAGTAGAACCATTTTTAAAGGGGGGGGGAGATTTTTCATTGATTTGAAGGAGATTGAAACCAACCAGGAAAAAAAGAAGGTCAAAATTCCCTAAGAAAGTTTACCAACATTGAAGAAAATGTGCAGAAAAAAAATTATGAAGATCATAAAAAGTATAGAATTCACCTAAATCCAAAATTTAAAAAGTTATAAGCAAATATAAATTGTATACTAAAAAGTATAAATTATCAAAAAACCGGAAGCTCTGATGTCAAGACTCACATGATTTCTAGGAGAAGGCATGTTACGTCATCTTTGACAAGTATGTTAATTGGACCAGAGACAACAGATAAGAGAGGAAGTGTGTGGAGAATGTAAACGAAAGTGTGGGAAGGCTTCAATGTGTCTCGAACTGTTGTAAACGGGGATCGGCACAACACTTTAAGCGTTTGATGTTTTAAAAGTGTAAAATTCCAAATTATGTGCTAAATGTAGGGAGAGGTGGCTGGGAAAATGTAATGGTGCGATTCCCAAGCTTTTTTAGGAATTTTGGTCTATTTAGGAAAAATTGGCTAGACTCCAAAAAGAATGTGGTGCATTTGAATAGGTTAGAAACCGATGGTTTCAACGATAAAATAGCCAGAGTATAAACCGTAAATGGTTTGTTTTAAAAAAGTTATTACTATTAAAATAAGTGGATAAATACTTATCAATACCATACAGATCTTCAAAAACCCACAATCTAACTAACACACTACGGAAATACAACTACAAAATAGCCTATTCCACACACAACATTCTCAATAAACAATTTAAACCCAACAACAAAATCAATGACATTTACAACACCACCGGATTTTACAAACTAACTTGCAGTTCATGCCCCAGTTTTTACATAGGCCAGACAAAGAGGTCCTTCTACACACGTTACCAATAACATATAAAAGCACTAACAAACAATAACTACCAATCAAACTTTGCCGATCATCTCAACTCACGAAACATGACTACATAGACATAACATCTAACCTACAAATTCTTCATAAACAACAGAGAAATAACCAACGCTACACAACCGAACAATACGAAATATACAGACACTTTAAGCTACACCCTACACACATACTCAATACACAATTACATTACAACTCACACACACATTCTGACATCATAACTCCTAATAATCACAAAATACACCCACACCACCATAATATCCCACTCCCACCCTAACCTACGTAAACCTTAAGATGTTACGGTCTGAGTTGACAATGGGCCGCATCTCCAGAAATGGCTGTCCTCAACAGATATAAGTAAGTGCTGCTATAGGCAAGTTTGTAAATAATTACAATTGTACAGTGAAATTCATTAACAAAAACAAGAGTAAGAATTATAAAATTTTAAAAGTTAAATTACAGTGACGTGTGACAAATGAACGAACTGAAGAAAGAAGACCCTGGAAAGAACCTACACCTCACAAAATCTGGACAGCCCAAGATATGTGAAATCTGATCAGAATCCAGGAGATGGCTCAGTTTAACAGAGGTTAGCTTTTTTCTCTTTCAAATCTATAAATTGTAAATTCACTTATTTTTCGAAAAAATGATAAATCAAGTAATTCTTTCTAATTTAAAAGCTGATGAATAAACTATGTTATGAAAATAATTGTTTTACCACAGTTAGAAGTAAAGGAACATAGGTTATAACAAACTTAAGATTTCAATATCTTGGTATTTAATAAAATTCTTGCATTGTACTAAGAGGTCTTCCCCTACAAAATGGAACTTTAAAAATAACTTAAGAAATTATTTAAACAATCCTACCTGAGGATGTTTGTCCATATGCAACAAATGTACCGTTAAAACCTTGAATCGTTGCATCTATAACAGGCTGTACTACGGTCGAAAAAATGTCATGATTTGTTGAATACTGGTTAAATATACGGTCTGAAAAAAATAATCTATTGTATAATAGGAAATATAATTATCAGTTAAAACTATATTAAATTTGTTTTAATTTACAAAAAAAGTAAAAATTAAGCCTGAAAGATAAGATAGTTTGATTTTAATTTGAAACACACAAAAACTCAAATGAGTTTTGCAAAGTTTTGGACAGTGTTACTAGCAGTGTCGTACAATTTTTTACATAAATGTTACAATGAATAAATAATTATAAGCCCTGGCTACAAATATTTAGATAACCTTTATGTATTCATAAACATAACCTTTTTATAACGCTACCTGTTAGCGAAATGTACATAAAGGTAGTGAAAATATTTGTAGCAAGGGTTTATAATTGTTTATTAATTATAATTTCGCTACTGTGAACAATTGCTTTTATAACACTACCATGAAAATTTACGCCAAAAAATGCATTGACCAAGTATAAATTTAGTTTTGACATAATACTTTTAACAAGAAGTCCTTAAGAGTTGCAAGTCATATGTGCTAAAGAGAAATAGTGAGCATTAAAACTGCCCAACAATAAGAACAGTTGTTATAAATTTATAAGAAAGTATTCATTCTTTTTATTTCATTTGGGTAATAGATGACAAACATTTAGATTATTTCAATTTTTTGTATATATATGTATATATATATATATATATATATATATATATATATATATATATATATATCCTACTTATAAATATAACTTAAGCCATATGCAGAAATGATCAAAAACTCGGCATTTTTAATGATAAACTAATCAAAAATTAAGGTATTATGTACTACAATTACTTAATAATAAGACTTCGTAATCAAATTAACATAAATTTTAATTTTGAATTAAACTTACCAAAACTGTAACCATCATCTTTTATTTTTTTTGTGGGCTGGTCTTTTTCAAAAATTTAATTTTGTCTGGAATCCCAATAACATATGTATGTATCTTTTTCTTTACCTATTTTAAGCACAACATTCAATTTATTTTTACTTCAAATAAACATTGGCTCTCTTTAGGATTATTTTTTCCGCATAAAAAATGTTTAATCGTCAATGTATTCACTTAAAAAACCACTCAAACCTATTTTAACTTTATCAAACCACTAAGATTTGTCACTACATAAACTTTTGTTATACCAAGTTGAAACTTAAAATACACCGTCAACTACGTAACCAATCACATGCGTTATTATAAAAAAGGATCAAGGTATAATAAACCGGTACCAAATCTTCTAGGATATTTGAATTTTGACAATTAAACAGATATATATATATATATATATATATATATATATATATATATATATATATATATATATATATATATATATATTACTGAAAGCACTCCATTTTGATTTAAACAGGCATAGATATTTTTTTAACTGAAATTTAATAACTAACAAAAAAATCATTAAAATATTTTTTTATATAGTTATAAACGAAATATATACCTTTTTATTCTTAGTCTTTATAATTAGTTTGAATAAACGTTGTAAAAAAAACACAAACTATTTAGAGTTTAATACCTCACTATTACTCCAAAATCATGAAAATAATAAGCAAAATTATTAATTAATGTAGTTATATATATATATATATATATATATATATATATATATATATATATATATATATATATATATATATATTTGTTGATTCCATCTTCACGTGAGATACTAGTTATCACTAAACACTTGTAAATGTTTATAAACTTGCCTATAGTAGCACTTACTTATGTTTGTTGAGGACGGCCGTTTCGAGAGATGTGTTCCATTGTCAACTCAGACCGTAACTGATCTTAAGGTTTGCGTAGGTTCTACGTAAACAAACATAAATAAGTACTACTATAGGCAAGTTTATAAACATTTACAAGTGCTTAGTAGTTATATATATAATACTTATTGTAATACTTGGCGTAGTCCCGATTCCGAATATATGAATATGTATCTGAATTAATATTTGTGGCAAAGAAAAGAGTATTATATTAAAACACAAAAAAATATATAAATATGTCATACATTAATATAGTTGACCTTTAGCGCTATAGAATTACTATAACCAAGTGCGACCAGGTCCAGATTGAAAGTATGTATTATCCCAAGGCCTAATTATTGTAGTGACCATTGTGAAAAATATATATTTTTTTAATTGTGGCTAATTGACGACCTTACATAGTTTTATACACGTTGAAGGGTAGAAAATGATCTTTCTCCTGTCAGGAACACTACACATCATTCTTAAAGCAACATCAACGTTAGAGTAATTATCAATAGCATCAAAATGACGCATAACCTTGCTCACGTCACTTATGACTGTGCTTGGTTTTCAACAGTTTCTCAGCTATTTTGGACTAAAAAAGTTTCAATTTTAAACATTACTCAATCACTTTAAAGTTCGAATAGTCATAAACTATTGGTTAAGTGATTCATTAAGATTCGCCGAACGTAATGGACTACAAAATTCAAGAACTAAACATTACGACAAAAGGTTTTGAGTTACCTGTTAAACTCAATAATTTATCCTGCACGTTTGGCATTTTCTGAGGTTCCCAATGATTTAATTATCTCAAAATTCCAAACCGATTATGGAGCTGAGGGTGTTTATTTTCACGTATTTGATCATAACCGAGTCTACTAGAGTCAGCCACGATCAGATAGATCTTAGTTCCCTATGCAACTATCTATGGGCTGACGTTTAATGAGAAACCTGGAAACTTCAATGCATAATCGCCTCATACTGTAATAAACTCTATAACAATATTAACAGATTTTTTTTAACGTAAAAAATCATTTATATCATGCGCCTTGGGTCCTTGCCTTGGTGCGCCTTTAGCAAGCAGTACCTCCTAGAAAACAAAGAAGGTACTTATTCCCTAGGACCAAGTCCAATGGTAAATATAAGCCTCTATATATGCAGTGACATATTAGCTTATGTTTAATATTTGATTCCATCTCTACTTGAGCTACGAGTTTAACTAAAAACAGTAATATATGTTTTAAGCTATTAATAAATGTTTTAGCGTAAAACTAATAGTAGTTCAATTTAAAAAAGAAATCAAACCATAGAAAAAAGTAACTATTATTATTTTACGTAGTTGCTTATCTAGTATTTTAAATTATAAAGACTTTTTCAATATAGACTTTTCAAATGTTATACTACTTTGGTAACTTAAATACATTAAATACAAAATGGCATTAGTATTTCTTAAGTAACAAGTTGATCTAGGCGGCTTAGACAGCAATGTGCTGCTAAATATTGCTATGTGGCTTTAATAATTATAGTAAGAGGAATTTTTTGTTTTTTTTTTCTGAAAGTGAGAGTAGTAATGGATAATTCATGAAAATAAAATTTAAAAAATATTCTTGTTTTAGTGTATCTTCCCAGAGTACCCAAAAATGAACTACAACGCTAGATATCGTAAG
Organism: Prosapia bicincta; assembly: GCA_036971475.1. Lineage (NCBI taxonomy): Eukaryota > Metazoa > Arthropoda > Insecta > Hemiptera > Cercopidae > Prosapia > Prosapia bicincta. The sequence continues at coordinate 62,109,983 of JBAIZL010000007.1, read as the reverse complement.
TGTAAAGTCTAAATAGTTGACTCATATTTTCTGACATAACCTTTAAAAAAGAATTTGTTTCATAGGGTTGAATTATTTTCGTGATCAAAAACTTGTAATAGTATTAAACTCATTTTCCATTAGAGGTAATTACTTTACCCACACAAAAACCAATGTAAGCATCTTTATGTGCTAAAAAAATCAAACCAAACCTTTTATTTACAAAGTAGATTTTTTAAAAAAATTTTTGTGTTTTGGTAAAATATACTTTTTTTATGAATATGTTTCTGATTGTAAAATTTGCTAAAGAAATTTCCAAAAGAAAAGGTATGCGTAATTATTAAGATCAGTGACTACTGATCGGCGAAACTTATTTATTCCTTGTCAATTTGACCATGCTGAACACTAAACTGAATTTATTTTTTTACGGCAAACATAAATTAACAATTAATAAACTAACAACCTAACCTGACCTGAACTAACCTAGGTGCTTACCCTAGAGGTATTTTGGTGAATACAAAGTTGATATTGCACCGAGTTGGTTTATGTACACTTTGGTTTAGTCTAAAAACGAACTTATCTTGGCTGAAACCCTCCAATTTTTTACCCAACCTCAAATTGATAAAAATAACTTTCCATGTAAAATTTTAAAAAGTCTTGTGCATTTCGTCCTAGGATGTGTTTTAGAACAATCTTTCTATTTTAATCTCAGGTGTTCCCAAATTGGCACAATACTACTACGGTTTGTAGAAAATGATGAAAGTGTTCTTCTTCAGAATATTTGGCATTAATAGGCTTAGCGACAAAAACTAATGTCAAATTCGTGTTCAAGACGCAAAAATACATAAGAAAAGAAAAAAATTCACAAAAATAGCGATAGTCGCATGTCTATATAATTACCGCATTAAGTTTTACTATGTAAAATTATTTGAAGATAAAAGTCTTGTCTATTTTTTAATTGTTGGCATAATTATTCGTATAATTTCAAGTATAACAGTACAACAAGTGTTCAGTGTCTGTCTACTTGTTTTTCTAGATTATAATATTATTGCAGATAGCGATATTGAATAAAATGTGTAACATATTTACAAGTGTTTTTAGTTAAAAACTAGTAGCTCACTTAAAAGTGGAATCAACTAACATAATAGTTCTAATTTTTTAATTGAGAAATTTACTTTTGAAAGGTTGGCTACACCACACCTAACACTCTAATTTGGCAGAAAACTGTATTTCTAGGCGATACGCCAGTTAAAACGAGGTGTGTGTAAATTTTAAATGCAATACTTTGTTTTGTCCATGAAGTAGTATCTGTGAGTTATCCATGAATTTGTTTCATCCTTGTGAGTCGTTTTTCGGCTTGCTATTGCAAAAAATTAGGTTTGTGCACGATATTAATAATTTTGTAAGATATGTGGTGCTTCATAGTGCTTTAACATTGATGTTTTTTTTCTTTGTTAAATTTATAATTTTTTGCGAGTAAACAGAAAGTTTAGTCATTTTGCAAGTTACTAATTCATAAAATGTATGCCAAAACCATAGAAATGAATGCAAAATGTTTCTCAGAGATCTACGTCATTACAGTTGTGAAGAAACATTTGTATCACTCTGCAGACTATGCACAACTATTAGTGCTATGTACTGAATTTTTTACCCACCTTTAAATTGATAAAAAATAACTTTCAGTGTAAAATTTAAAAAAAATTCTGTTGAAAATTGTCCTATTTTGTGGTTTTTAACAATTTTCAATTTTAATCTTAGGTGGGCCCTCTATCTCACAATTACCAAATATATAGAAATATTATTTTAATTCTACTAAAGATAATGAGAAGTATTCAAGATTACGGTAAAAATATAGTCTTAATGATGTTAGTGTTTTTTTAATTTTTTTTAATTACTCGTTTTAATGTGTAGAACACGAATATCAACTTTTTTTCACGGAAAATATGGAAAGTTACTTTTTTCATATTTTAAATATTAGTCTGTAATGGCATGTATACCATAAAAATGTCTTATTAAGGAAAATAATCATATGAAACACAAAAACATGTGAAATGTAAGTTTTTGTCACCATTTTATAGACTTGTGTTCAAACGAGCCACATGACATATGCTGATCTGCAAGGTCAACCCCAAATTTATTTTTGTTGTAATCTACAGGCTCTGTTTTATTGTCTACCATATCTGTCTTGGTATGTTATCATATCTGCTCCGTGTCTAGTAGATATCTTGTATACATCACGATTGTCCTTCCAGCCCACTGCATGTATATTTCCATTTCTCCAGTAAATTTGTTGCCTTCTATTCAAGCGTGCTTGTTTTATATCAGTTGGGATTCCTTTTCTGTTTTTCATACAAGTACCAACTAGTCCTATATTCTTTGCCTCTAACACAGCAGCTAGCTCAGGACTTGTATAAAATCTGTCAGTAAACAGAGTACACCCACTATCTGACAAAAGTCCCCAACATACACGTTATAAGATAAGTCAGTAGTAATTCATCAGGTGCTACCTATTATTCAGAAAAAACATCACAAAGTAAGCTAAACTTGAAAATACGGAATACTCAATGTAATTTAATGTTGAATTTTGAACCCGTAAAATTATGTGATCCACGATCTATAGTAGTATTGGTGGCCCGTAAAAATACATGTTCTGCCCTGAAAGTGTTAAAACTAAATACATACTACTGTTTCAAACAGTAATTAATAGGAGTTTGTTATGTCATTGACCTGTCACTATGCTTATTCCAATGAGACTCTCCTAATATGTCTAAAAACGTTTAAAACTGCAGAGAGAAAAATTGTTTATTCCTTAGGCATTTACCTCAGTAATTTAATACTCCACAGGTTTACTTGTTCTCATTGAAGCTATCCGTCCTAAACAGAAGATTTCAATGCATTCATCGTTCCACCAAGTTATAAATGTGTTTGAGGTTGTTTGGAATGCATTTATCTGTTACATGCAAAATATTTGTGTGGAATAGTAATTTTATTATCAATGGAAGTTAGAAAACCCATGTTTAATGATGCAAAGTTTTATTACTTTTACTAATTTTGAGGAATTGCCAAAAAAGATCTTTATAAGATGTAATATCTATATGCGATGTTAACAATTTGATCCTGTAGCATAGCTGATAGTAAATGAGTCGGAGAACCTCATTTAGCAGACATGAACCTACATCTGATCTCACACCAACAAGATATCCAGGAAAGGTACAAATTGTTCATTATACAATGAAAAATTGGCGTGTGTTGAAATTGCCCTTTTAAAATAACTTATTCGGGCACTGGATTATTAGTTCTATATATGTTCTGAATATGTTCCATATTGTCAACCAGTGGTAAAATAAATTGGTGGGCTTAAATGAGACAGATATTTGTAAGGGTGTTGATTTTAATGAATTTGCATATGTTCAACCTGCTTAGAATGATTACAAAACACCTGCATCCTTACACCTGAACTTTTGCTTTTTCCTCATTACCAATTTTAACAGGGTCATTACCAACATAGGCAATCTAGAAATTAACGTATGCATCTTCTATTATTTTTTTTTAATTTTTGAAATAAAAAATTAACAAAGTGAAAGAAGAAAATGTTTATTAAATACATTTTAAAACTGCACTTGAGGTTATTTTTTTTAGCCCTATTCAATTTGAGCTCTTTGTCATAGTGACACAAAACTTTATGATTCCAACTTTGAAGAAATCTCTCACCTGAAGATCTTAACCACTATTTTAAAAATGAATACACCACTGCCTCATTATGCTTTCACTCATTAATTTCTATGAACTTCTCGAAGTTGGTGATAAATTGGGTTATAGTTTTTTGCTAACAAAATCCTAATCACCTAATGTACCTACACATGTAATTGAGCACATATAAAGTAGTTACAGTGAGAAAGGTAGGGAAGGTCCTCCCGCCATCACATCTTGATGCTTACCGAGTGTAGGGGTATGTTTACACCAAGATGTCTCTAGCCCCATCCTGCTAGTCCTGAATTAAATTCATCTAGTATTTGGATGTAATGTTTGTAGGATGTATCCTTCAAAACTGTATCAATTAAATTAATTATTCTAATATTTATTCTAATTGTACCCTTATTGAAACTTTTTTCAGCAAAAGGAGCAAGTCGAAAGTTGTCAAAACGACCGAATGAAACACCAGGCCTTGAGAACTCTATACCTTTAGAAAACCAAGTGTACCAACAAGCTCCATTTAATCCATATAATGTGCCTACAGACAGTCCTCAGTTTAGCAATATGCAACAAGCACCTACACAACAGTATGGACTGCAACAACAGTATGCCCCACAACAACAGTATGCCCCACAACAACAATTCGGACCATTCCCAGGTAATTATTTTATTAATTTGATTCTTTTTGTTAATCCTTTTTATATTTTTAAGTTGCTTTTTACCTCATGTATGATGTGAATTATAAATTTTAAGAAATAATTTTATCTAAGTATTAGTATAAAATAGCACACCAATTCAAAAAAGCAGGATACAATGTAGCTTACAGAACAACAAATAAAATACTATTTTTTTAGTTACAGAATAACTATCTGACTTCAGATAGTCATGGACTATTGTTTAAGTGATTAACAAATAAAAGCCAAACGGCTATCAGACACAACATTAATAACAATATCAACACAATACCAAACAAGGCCTACTAATGGGTTCACCGATTTCAAGCATTCTCGCAGAAGTATTCCTACAACACATAGAACAGAATAAAATCATAAATAACAACAAACACGCAGATAATATAATATATTGGCACAGATATGTAGACGACGTTATAATACTATACCGAGGAAACATAAGACAATGCCAACAACTCCAAACACGTATAAACAAAATACACAAAAATATCCAGTTCACTGCAGAATTTGAAAACAACAAAAAAAAATTTAATTTCTTAGACATCACCATAACAAAAAATCAAAACAAACATGAATTCAGCATATACTGCAAGCCAACCATGACAGACACACTGATACACAACACATCGAACCACCCAATACAACATAAACACGCAGCATTCAAACATTTACTACATGGACTAAATAAAATACCTATGTCCACAACTAACTACACAAAGGAACTAAACACAATCAAATATTTAGCTGACAAAAATGGATATGACAATTATTTAATAGACAAACTACATAGAAAAATACTCAACAAGAACAGTAATAATACAAACAACACAAACACAAACAAATTCATCAACCTCACATACACAAACAGACTCACAAATAAAATAGCACACCAATTCAAAAAAGCAGGATACAATGTAGCTTACAGAACAATAAATAAAAGCAAAAATCCTAGCGGCAAAAATACAAGGCTGAAGAAGTCGTAAGACGAAAACATTTCCTCCAAGTCTAAGTTAACAATTTAACAACCTTTAGTTAACAAAAAGTCTGGTCGCAAGTAATAGTAAAAGTGTAATAAGTATTAGTATATCAATCATTTCTTCATTAACGTCCATACTTGGCATGTTTTGAAGTGTTCCAACCTAGGTGAAGTATTTTCAGTCTGACTGTTTATTTCTGAATGCCGCTTTAAACTAATATTAAACTTTTAATGGTTTTTGGGTTATTGCTGTGGTCCTACATCCTTTAATGTTTTTGTTGTCAGTTTCTAGTTCTCTTCTTCATATATTACTGTTGTTATTCTTCTCTGTAACATAATTAAACTTTCAATAAAGTGTATTACTGTGGGTCAAACTGTTCATTTAGGATTTTTGTTTTCTTTTTATACTTTTAGAAACAACAAATATAATTTATAAATAAATCATTGAATAACTTTATAAGCTTCCTAGGGCATTCAATCTTTTACCTTTGGTTCCATATTCAGCCTCTACATAACCTATAAATTCTTAAACATAACAAACAGGCTGTGATTTTTACAAAGCCAAGAACACATAACATTTAATTAAAAATAATAATCATCCATCTTTTGATATTCATAATAGAAACATGCCATATTTTTGCAAATATTACTCACAACTTCTCTGCATTATAAATAAACTAAGGCAATATAAAGTTACAAACAACAACAAAAATAATAACTAAACACTTTTAAATGTTTTAACTTGCCTATAGTACCACTTACTTTGTTTGTTGAGGACGGCCGTTTCGGGAGATGTGTCCCTTTGTCAACTCAGACCGTAACTGATCTCAAGGCTTACGTAGGTTAGAGTGGGGGTGGGATATTTTGGTGGTGTGGGTGTATTTTGTGTGTATTAGGAGTTATGATGTCAAAAAGTGCTTGTGAGTTGTAATGTAATTGTAACAATCTCCCGAAACGGCCGTCCTCAACAAACAAAGTAAGTGCTACTATAGGCAAGTTAAAACATTTAAAAAAGTGTTTAGTGATTACTAGTAGCTCACGTAAAGATGGAATCAACAAACGTTAAAAATAATAATAAACACTAAATTAACAAACTCAATACAGATCACACACTTTTTGACCACATTTTTGAAAATGTGCTTTTAAAATTGATGCAGCTGTTAGATAATAAACCTTTCTCATGCCTATTCTACCCTTTTTCATGCCTATCCTACATACTAGAGTTGATTGCTATGTGCAGTCAAAAGTGCACAAACTGACTGTGCTTTTATCCAGTCAGTTTTTTAAAGCTTACTTTATAACTACTATGGTATCACTTAGCAAAAAACCATTATTTACTGATATTTTTCAGCAGAAGCGCAGATCAGTGCATTGTTCAATGCTGTGAGTCAAAGACAAGACTGTTGCTCAGGTGTGTTAAATTGGCGTGAGTCGATGGTGTATTGGTCTCCTGTGGTGTGTTATTGTTCATAGAGTAGTTGTTGATTATGAGTTCTAGTATCGTATTAGATTGTGAGTGTGTTTTACCATTTAGAATATATTGTGGATGGTTTTTGTACTGTTTGAAACATCACCACACAATACAAGGAACACATAAAAACACAAAACAAATCAAACTTTGCCATTCACATACAGAACACTACACAAATACACCAATATAGACACTAATCTAAAAATCCTTAACTACATCAAAAAAAGCAACAAACTAAACACAACAGAAAACTATGAGATATACAAACACCACAAAAATCATCTGCAATATATTTTAAACGACAAAACACACTCACAATCTAATACGATATTTGAACTCATTGTTATCAACTACTCTATAAACAAAAGCACACCAATACACTACAGACTCACACTAATACAACACAGACTATCACTGAGCAACAGTCTTGTCCGTGACTCACAGCCCTGATCAATATACTGATCTAGTACAAAACGTCTCTTGAAAAATATCAGTAAGTAGTGGTTTTTTGCCAAGTGATACCAGTAGTAGTAAATTAAAATACATGAAGATGTATAACACAATAACTGCAGGTTTTACTTTATACATTTACACAAGTCATTTAGATTATAAGGTTTCAATTTCAAAGATTCACTGAACATGATAGACAGTAAAATTTTGTCTAAAATATTTCATTTTTTTACTGTATTTTTTTTAGTAGTTAATAATTATTGTTCATAAATACCTCAACACATTCAGCACGGCGGCGATATTGGAGATCTCATCAAACTACTGTCTCTGTTTTTTCGTTAACTTCCACTTTGACGGCATTGTTTTATCTCAAAATCTGTACTTAAATGTTTAGTTATAAACAGGAAAAATAGTAAACAAAAATTAAACACTATTTAATTGTAAAAATCGGGAACGTGCAGGTGTGCTTGCCGTTCCTGGCAGTGGAATGATGGAAATACTATGCAGGCAATAAAAAAAAAGAAATTTACATAAAATATCAACTAATACATATTGAATAAAACAACCTCTCACCACAAATTCAACAAATTTTATTTAACCTTATGTACATTTCTACGACTAAAATTTACTACACACTAAAATAACCACTCATCATTTAACTCAGAATATTTGTTTGTGCCATGTTTTTCACAAGGCGATAGAGATTGATAATGAAAACGAAGACATAGATAATGCATATGTCACGTCCTAGACTATTTATAGCCGAGATTAGCTGACATTTGTTTACTACAATCTTATGATGACACATTAGGTTTTCAGGCGTCCAAGCATTTTATCAATGACTCATATTTACAGTAGTCTGTTCCCACCTCGAGTAGGTTCATAATAGAGCAGTTATCGTTTATTCTTATGTTAGTTCAGAAAGCTTAGTTTATTTTTATGATAGTTATCTTTGTTTTTACTAGATATTTTGCCGCGTTAAGTGGTTAAAACTATAAAAGCATTAAAATATAAAAGTTAAACCAAATTAAATCTGTTCATAAAACTCCCTAAAGCATTGTTTCAATTGAAGCATCAAAAGGTTACATTGGGATGGTCGGATTTAAAAACGACTAGGGCACAATGTTCTCCAAACTCTTCTGAAGCACTGATGTAAAAATCAAACCTTTATACAAACATTTATAAACACTAGAGACGTTTTAATGAGACTGGGAGTGAGTGTGCCAGTGTGTTCGCCGTCTCTCAGAAGGGAAACGGGGAGCGCACCGGCACGCTCTCAGTGCCTCTCAAGGGAACCCAGTGCGTGCCAGTATTCTAGCCTGCTGAACGTGTTAACTAAAGTAGTTGTAATGACAATTTTTTTTCCAGAGTAAAATTTTTAAATTACGTCCTTATTACAAACTAGAAGTTTAATTTAATAACAAATTATTTTCACAAGAATAATTTTGTCATTTGTGTTTGTATTATCATGCTATAATTGATTTTTTGTTCTATTCTGTTACAGCCTTCCAACAAAATAATGCTAATGTAGGATTTATGCCTCCAGCCACTACACAAGGTTTTCCAATACCCGGACAGTTTCTTGCAGATCCTTTAGTGGCAAACGTTGCCATGCAGTATGGTAGTGCAATCGTAGGATCTGGAAAACAAATAGTTGACCGTGAAATAGAAAAATATGTTCCAGTTTCAAAGTTAAAATACTACTTTGCGGTTAACACAACTTATGTTTTTAAGAAATTACGCCTTCTTTTTTTCCCCTTTACACATACGGTAATAATATAAGCTTAATTAGTTTTATACTTTTTTACTCTGTATAGAAAGATAATTTGTAGTGTAATATTTGGTAAGCTTCTAATACTGTCTGCGGAGTGACTATTCACCTAAAATGATTACAAAACTAACAGAACTGAAAATTGTATTTTAGACCACTTTTCTAATTAAATATTAATAAGAAAATTTTAAAATTGTTCATTAATCAAGTGGTAAATGCTTGAAAAATGCTGGTAAGGGATTCCCTCATAAATTCATTCTATTTTTGTATGGTTCTATAGCTTTCTATCTTTTTCAACCTGTATTTCTCATGGTTGGATGAACTAAAGCAAGGTAACAATAACACCAAATGTCGTGTTATAAGCTGATATCAACTACCTTCTTTTTACGATGTCTAATAGAGCCTCTTAACTATTTTCTCTGAGCATTTCCTTTAAGTACATATCTAATAAGTATTTTTTTTTTAACATTCTGGTAAAAAACTAAAGGAATCTTTGGTGAACTATTTTACTAAAATTCAGAATGGTTCAACTGACCCTAAAAATATAGTTCTGAAATTGTAAACTAACCAAAGTTGTTACTTATGCATGTATATGTCAAAGAACTCTTCCCATAATGCAACAATGAAGAAAAGGATGAAATCTGTTGTAAACACTTTAGAGTTCGAAAAATAAATAGAAGAATTAATCAATGAGTTAATATAAAATTTTAAGGAAGAAAATTTAAATGCTTCTTGTTATTCTAAAGGTTTTTACAGGTTTTTAAAAACTTTTCATATAAAATCATTGTTGTCTTGGTCTTCTAGAAACTTTCGTAATGAATTTGAGCTTGTTTCCACAATAATGCTCTTGCTGAGATTCTTAATATACGAGGGGGGTCCAAAAAATAAGTTTCCGGCTTGTGTGTCACCAAGCGTGAGTGACGGAGCATCTTTCCAAGAGCGGGGACTTTTAGTTTGGATGTAGTGGTACCGATTCCTGCCGCACGCTTGACTGTATGCTGTTTGACCTTGAGTCACGGACATGGAGACTCCACTGTGATCTGCCGCCAGTTGTGAAGTGCGGAGCTTTATTCGTTTTTTGACTGCAAAAAGTGAATGTTTCATCACCAGTGACTATTCTTGAAAACAGATCACCACCTTCGTCCGTAAAAGATTGCAAGAAAGATTGTGCAGCTGCCACACGTTGTTGGCCGTCAGACAGTAAACGAGGAACCCATCTTGCACACACTTTTGACAGCTGAAGCTCTTCAGTGATGATGTTGTGAAGAGATGCGTGGCAAATTTCAATGTTTGGTGGAGGCTGATCTATAATTTCGTCAAGTGTCAATCGCTGGTCAGCATCAATAACGTCGCGCACCGCAGAAATGACTCCAACTTGGTGAGCGGTAGCTGGGTTTCCATCTCGCTGTTCATCATGAACATTTTTTCTTCCTTTCAAAAACAATTTTTGCCAACGTCAAACCATTTGCACATAACTAACGATGAATATCAACGGCAAATTCACTTTTTGCAGTCAAAAAACGAATAACACTGCACACTTCACAACTGGCGGCAGGTCGCAGTGGTCGCAAACAGCGTACAGTCAAGCGCGCGGCGGGAATCGGTACCACTACACCCAAACTAAAAGTCCCCACTCTCGAAAAGATCCTTCGTCACTCACGTTTAGTGACACACACGTGAGAAACTTATTTTTTGGACCACCCTCGTACTATCTTCACTTCTGGTTGGAATATTTGTGTATATTTGAGTACCTTTTTGTACCTTTCCTAACATTACAAGATTAAACTCTCAGTGAGCTTTAACCCTTTGATTAACATTCACATACTGGTACTGCCAGCAAGAGTATTCCTGTTTATCTATGTTCTACCATTTCTCTCAGATGAACATTGCCATATGTTTACGATTTTTTTCCTATGGATTGTACTGCATTGTAGGTTAAATATTTGGAACACACTGGACAATAAATACTACACAGAGTACATAGTCATTATTCTTTTGTGTCCAAAGTCTATGTGTTTTCCCACGTATATTTATAGATTGTTTTGAAGTTTGTGCCATATTTTACAATGATTAGGCAATTGAATAATGAAGAAATTTTTTTGTGTCCAAAGTCTATGGTTTTTCCCACGTGTTTACAGACTGTTTCGAAGTTTGTGCGGTATTTGACAAACAAAAAGATTAACAGATAATTTTTACCACAGAAATTAACAGTAACTGTAAGTCAAAACGTTGGGTTAACATGAGAAAATAAGTAAATAAAAAAATTTATAACGCATATTACTATAACTTAAAAAGTTGGAGAATAATAAAAGAAAAAAATTGAAGAAAGAAAAAGGTGTAAAAGTCTTTGAAAAATTTGTTGCTTCCAGAGGCCATGTGACGGCAGGCACATGTTGCTAATTAAGCATCTCGCTTCAAATAATTGATGATGTTACTCATTTAAAAAAAATAACACCAATTTTGAATAAGTTCTAACTAGCCTGATTAAGTTGTATGTATAGACTTGCTAATGTAAATTATCACATTCTAATCACTGCAGTGATGCCACTTAATGTATTAAAACTATTTCTGTAAACAAAAAAAAAGAATGCTAGCAGGGAAAAGATTTTTTGCACCAGCTCTATGATAATGCCATTAATATCATAGACATTAAAAAGTATTATCTCAGTATTATTGTTAATTTAATACATTTTTCAGGATTGGTCGGTTAAATATGATCAAAATGAACCTGTACAACCTCGATTTGAAGTGAATGCACCAGATTTATATATTCCAACAATGGCTTACGTTACGTATGTATATGTAATATTTTATAGTGTTAAATTAATTTGTTATTGTTAAAATCAGATTGAAGCAAATGACCCTTGAGGGCTGTTGTGTAGATTTTAATCAGGCAAATTAGAGAGAACGTTAATTTTAAAAATGCCCTCTAATATAAAGCCACCTTGGTTGTAATCTTAACTTTTTTTAGTAATCCTGTCTTATTAATATGCAATTTCCATATGAAAAACCTTTTTATCAAGAAAATTATCTTAACCTCGTAAGTAACTTTAAAATGTCGCTCTCTTGAAATCTATCTTGTATTTCCTAAAAATATAAATAGACGACTGAAATGTATTACAGTTTTTATTGTCCATATGCGTGTTACACTATTGTAGATAGCTTTCTTAGGAAATGTAAATCTAATCTTTTGTTAGAAAGGTTCAAATATCAATTTATAAAAATTCAGTAGTCTTGAGCCAAAGGGAAAGGATATAACAATGGAGATATAAAGATAGGGGGCATTGCATAAAATTAAATATGTGTGCATGTGCTTTGTATTCACATGAATTCTATCTCTTATAAATAACCTTGTATTACATTGCTCTTTTAAAATTGTTAAAATACTGTAATACTTAGAGAAAAAACCATAAAAATGGGTTTGCTCAGATAACAATATATTTGCAGGGGTAATGTTCCCCGAATTTACTGTGAATACAGAACTGTATATGTGTGAATAGCAACTGTATATGGAAAGGGGTGGGTTACGTTCCACATAAAAAATCGTAACAACAATTACAGCTAAACTGTACATTTATAATGCATTGTGTTATATTTACATACTACATAATTACATACATATTTTTTATCGTTTTTAGTTTTTTTTATTGTTTTTTTAGTTTTTTTTACACACTTTTATATGGCGATAGAGCTTCTTCCAGCTTTCGACTAAATTTCAATGCCCGTTCTAGAGAGTGATCAATTTTAATAACGGCGGCACCTAACTGTTTCCCTAAACATCAAATTTCAATGCATGTCAATTTCGGCAATACATTTTTAACGCCAACTTCGACAATATATTTTTAACGTCAACTTTGGCGATACATTTTGTATGGTTTCTTCATCTTTGTTATCTGTAATTGGCTCAGGTTCGGTAATTAGTTCTTCTTCTGTCAAATCCTCATTCACACTTTTCAAAAGATTGTTAACATCTTTGCTGTTAATGTCTTCAAAACCTTTACCATTAACTCCATGTGAAGTTTGGAATTATTCGCATTGGTTCTCTGTTATAGTTTTGTTATTTTCCATGGCATTTTATAATTTGCAAAAAGTACGCCAAAGATATTAAGCTTTAAATATGGCAATGCCATCCTGGTCTAGAGGTTGGATCAAGGCTGTTGTTTGGTAGAAGGAACAATATTTCCATATTAGGATGTAACGAATTTAGATGTGTTAAGGAGGTGTATTATGAGGAGAACATTAAAAGGAACGGACTTCAATTTCAAAAAACATTCTGCGTCCTTAGTGGAACCTATCTATAAACAATTCTCCAGCTACCCATGCTTTTTTGTTCACTGTCCATAACACTGCCAAGTGTTTGTCCTTGACTTTCAGTGCTCTAGGGTTTAGGAATCTGTAAAATACCATTGGTTTCATCATGTAACTGCTAGCACAACAGGCAAATAGTCCTAGGGCAGATTTCTCATCCTTAAATGAGAAAGTTTGTGAAGGCATTCTTTTTCAAAACAGTCCGGTTTCATCCACGTTGAAAATTTAATCGACTGTGCTGCCTTTCTCCAAAATTCAGCAGTAAGTAAATAATAGTGGTGCTAAACATATATATGGAGCTGGTTACAGGCACCAGATTGACTCATCGTTGTTTGTCAGTGACGATAACAATACTTGTTATAAATCAGGAATGCCTATCTTTTGAGTAGTAGGTTTAGTAGTATACAGTATAATGGATGTTTGGAGAATAATCAGATATGTTTGTGATAAACAACGACAGTAATGTACAAAGTAAATAGGATGAGAACACATTATCCTTCTATCTGCACAATAACTACGAGTATATCAGTACAGTCTTTTTTGTCTTTGTTTTAAAATATGATACATATTAACGAGAACTGCTGTAATTATGCCAATCGTAAATAAGCGAAACTGTGAATACCAAATCCACAAATAGAGAGGGACTATTGTTTAGAATATGTAAAATATTTCATTAAATTATTTTTAAGCGAGGGTGCCATAGTATTAGTATTAGTTCAAAATTTGGGCTTTAAAAAGTTTTGGGACCCCGTTATTTATCTCAAAAGATGAAGTAAAATTAACGTGAATAGAAAATTTAATGGGAATACATTCTAGATATAGTGCGTGACATAACTAGATAATATAATCTAATAACAATATACTAATCATTTATTTTAAGAATACAAGTAGAATTGTCATCCTAAAAACAAACTATTCATTAGTTTCAAAAACTTATTTCTAATTTTAAAAAACCCACACACAAAACACAATTATACTGTATCTTAGCCCGAGTTAGTGTATTATCATGGTATTAAACCATTTAATATAAACATATTATCTAAACTGTCAATGAATATGTCTAAATACCAAGGAGGATCTGCTAAGGCTGAATTTCTAACTAATTCTAATTAATTTCTTGGCAATAATTTTTTACTTTATATTATTCTACAATTAAATAATAATTGAATGATAGTTAAGTAAGTGAATACATAAGGGCTTATTTTGCTGACGCGTTTCAAAACAATAGTTCCTTTTACGAAGCAAAGCCTCTGCTACTGGTGACGTCCCGCTAGGTTGTCTGTTTGAGATTTATGACTATAAATGGGTTAAGTTGGTTGTGTGCTATGTAATGAAACAGGGTGTTTCATAATACATAATATATCTAATTACCCCAAACAACACAAACACGCTGCATGTAATCATATGTTACACCGCCTAATCAATATACCTATGCTACAGAAAGACTATGACGAAGAACTCAACACAATAAAATACATCGTCCAACAAAACAGCTACCAACATACACATGAGAATTAAACATAAACAACATCACCAAACTGCCATGCCGAAAAACCACACAAAAAACAACAAATACATATCTCTCATCTACCACAGCAAAAACACACACAAAATAGCTCCCACATTCAAAAAACTGCATTACCAAATATCTTACAAAACAACAAACACTTTAAGACCTCACATACAACCATTTCAAAAACAAACAGACAAATACAATTTATCCGGTATTTACAAATTAACATGTAACAAGTGTCTCAGCTATTATATCGACCAAACCTACACACGCTTCGAAGAACACATTACCCAAAGAAGCCAAAGAAACTCCAAATCCAGCTACGTAACACACCTGAAAAACACACAACATACACACACACAGACATACATACTAATTTAAACATTCTCCACAAATTAAAACAATGTGAAAAACTAACAACTTTAAAAAAAATGCAAAATATACAAACACTACGCAACAGATAAAGAAAACATATTAAATGACCACACACATTTTGAAGCCAACACTCTGTTTCATTACATAGCACACAACCAACTTATCCCGCCTTCTCTACACTCATAAATCTCTTACCGACAACCTTTGTACCTAGCATGATGCCGCCAGTAGAGATTTTGCTTCATAAAAGGAACAATTGTTTTGAAACGCGTCAGCAAGTGAGCCCGTTCGTCTTCACTTATTTGAGTATCATTTAATTATAAATTAATCAGTGAATTCAAGATGATTACAACAAGGAACTTGTATATTATGGTTTTTGTTGTAGGTATGTTCTAGTGGCTGGTCTCGTACTAGGCACACAGAATAGATTCAGTCCAGAAGTTTTGGGCATTCTAGCAAGCTCAGCATTAGCATGGACTGTGCTAGAAATTGTAGTCGAGTTGGTTACCTTATACATCATAAATGTTTCTACACATCTGAAAACTTTGGATTTATTAGCTTTTGCTGGGTATAAATACGTTGGGTAAGCATAATACAGGGCGATTGAAGAGATAACACTAAAAAGGGCAGCCAATTTAATGTGAAACCATATGTTATTTTGGTAGAAAATTACATTTTTTAAATTTCTCACACTTTATTCATTTTATGCTGAGATAAAAAATTATGCATTAAATATAAATATTTTCAAATAGTTTTTTTTTCTAGTTATGCATTTACATTAGTTCATACTTATTTTATATTGTTTTTTAAATGAAATTTTAAGTATCTACTTGTATGATCCAACATTGTGTGCCAATTTTATAATTTTTGTTTGTATTATATAGAAGTGTTAATGTAATGAAAACAAACCAACTGGCATTTCTTTTTTGTGATGCATTAGAAAAGTAATTACAACTTATCATTTGTCCCGTGAAAAGAATTCACAATGGTGACACTCTTTTGATAGTGTTGATAATTTATTCAAAATTAATATTTTAAAAATAGTTTATAAATTTTATAACAGAATAATAAAGAAGTAATATTAAAAAAATCTTTTAAAGTAAATTCTTACTGAGGCCAACAAAGAAAAGTTTTATCATTTTTTGCTTATTTTCAGTTTGTTTCTTTATTTTATTCTTTACATTCAATTTTAACATTAGAGTACTATTTATGATATTGTGTGAACACCATTGTAATAGTTTAATGTAGTACAATTCATATACATCTTTGAGAAATAAATGTCCAGGTATTAGAAAGTTGGTGCAGTGCTAAGGCGCACTAGACTCCAAATACAAAGATTTTCACATCAAATCCCAATAGACTCCCTATTTTTTTATAATTCATTATTGAATAAATATTCGAAAAAACTTTGTTAACATCAATTTTCATCCACTATAGGTTAAAAATAAAATGTATTTGAACTTGCTTAGATGAATAGAAACGTATTTTATTAACAATTGAAAATTTGTACAAGATATATATCAGAGAGTGCGAGCAAATAAAAGGAATTGAATAATCATCAAAATAACATATTGTTGCGATTATGATTAATTTTATGTAGATCTAAATGGAAACACTAGAAAGATATAAAGAATACCTTAATCCATATTAATAACCACACAACTATCTATTGTACAAGTTGTTATTAAATAATCCACAAGATATATTATCTAATATCATACAATTTATTAAAAATAACGCAACATGTTTAGCAAAAACAATATAGAAAACATTTGTGAATAATATAATTTGAATATAATATTATTTCAGGATAATCATTGCTGTTTTACTTAGCCTCGTTTTTAACAAAAGTGGCTATTATGCTGGGCTTGTGTATAGTAGTTTTGCTCTGGCATTTTTTTTGGTAAGTAATTTGTTTCTCAATTTCTGTAGAAATTTATAAGAATTCATATGTTAAAGATTCAGGCTAGGACAGGTTTTTATTTTTGTTTTATAAATAGGATAACTTATCATTTCACTGTTTAGCATACCTGATTCTTTTCCCATCTTTAAGTCTCCATTCTAGTTTGATGAATTTCTTTCTTTCTATGTCTTTTTTTTGTATTTCTTCCTTGGACACATAACGTACAATTTTTATTGCCTTCTTAACATTTATAACTAACTTAATATTTGGGCATTTAGATCAACCCTTTACTCTAGTCTTTTATCACTGTATCAAGTGGGTGAGCGCAATGATACTAGATCTGTACCATTGTTATTTCAAAAATATATGCTTGTTAATAATAATTAAAAAATATATTAATATTTGAAATTCTTAAGTTATAAAAGTTTTTACAAATGTGAAGTAAATAATTGTTGGGTAAGTGCTAAGTGTAGCAAATAAGCTTCAAACCATAAGTATCATTTTATTTATTTTGTTTATCCTTATTATAAAACAAGCATGGACCCAGACAAACTATTTTTGCCCAAGGATTTTTGATTTTTTAAATTTTACTTCGTGTTTTTGGCCACGGAAAATGAATTGACATTGATCTCAGCCTTGGGAAAATTCGGTATTCCACCCCAGTGGCTTCTAGAGTTTCCTTGTTATCCTTATGGAACTAAGCATGGGCTCGAACAAAAATTTTGTTTGCCCAAAGGTTTTTGATTTTTTTATTTGGCTTTGGATCTTTGGCCACAAGAAATCAATGGCCACCAGTCTCAAACTTTGGAAAATTCGGGAAAATTCCTAGAGTTTCCACCCCAGACAAACTTTTTTTTGTTTAACGATTTTTATGATAATTTTTGGGAGTTTACGGTCTCGGAAAGTCTATTGGTACCGGTCTCAACCCTTGGAAAATTAAAGATTCCGTCCAATTGTGTCCTAGAGTTACAATGTTGTCCTTATTCAACTCTATTTTTACTCATCCAAATCAAACACACACCCGCAGCAGAGTTGATATGTACGATATGATATATCTTAAAATGTGTTTATATTGCGTGTATAATAAAAAAAATTTTGTATTTGACTTAATTAATTTACCATAAGTGATCTAACTTATCCTAGCGAAGCTCGGTCTCCCAATACTATATATTTATTATGTAATATTTTACAGAATTTATTTCATAATTATTCCTTTTTAGTGAGTCCTACTATGGGCAAGTTGTAAAATATTTACAAGTGTTTTAGTGAAAACTAGTAGCTCACGTGAAGATGGAATCAACTAATATTTAAAAAAATCACGATATACTGACATCTGTGCTTGTATTAGTTATAGTTAATTAATTTGTTTTGTTATAAGAAAATTTTTTGGTATTAAATATTTCAATTAGTTTCAGAAAAAATTAGTAGAATTATAAGAATTAATCTTTTTAATACCTTTAAAAGAACATCCAAGTGGATCCACATATGAAAGTAAAATTACATAATTATGTAGGCTAGGAGAACTTGATAATTCTCTTTACTAATAATTGCCACAAGCAATACTTATGAAACATTTCTATAAAAATGTTTTTAGAGTTAAAAATTTTAATTCTATATTGTTTTTTGTTCTCTGCTGATAGATCCGTGCATTAAAATGGCAAGTTTTAACAGATGTTACTACCACGTCAGATGATTATGGAATATCTGTTGCCCCAAGCAGTTCTGGAAGTAAACGAAAATTATATTTTCTTCTGTTTGTTGCTGGTGTTCAGCCTTTTCTCATGTGGTGGCTATCTGCACATTTGGTTTCTTCTACACCACCTAACTTATAACATATAAATAGTATATAAGACATTTAACTGTAATATTAATTTTGTATTTATTTATATCTCAGTAATAAACTATGCTAAATTTTATGTAGTTTCTTTATTGTTTGTATTGTCATTACTAATAACATGTTATTTTTATGCTTTTTGTTTTATTCTAATATTTTCCTTATAGTTTGCTTTAACCTAAATATATATTTTTAAGTCAAATATACAAACTATATTGTATTGTAAAAAATGTTATATTTTGTTGTAAATGTTATGTGATAAAGGAAATGAAGCAAAGAAACTATTTATAAATAAATATTAAAAAAATAATAATGAGAAGGAAATATCTTTATTTAAAATAAGCAACACCTGTACAGATTATAAAATGTCATAAATAATTGATGTATCTGCAATTAAAGGAGTTTCAATCAAACCGATGGACTGATTTATGTATGCAATGTCTCTTAGTAATTCATCTTTAATGTTAGCCTTTTTTGAAGGGGAATATGTAAGCAAATTGTAGTTGAATATTAATTAATATTAATAAATTTACACTAATATCAAATATTTTACTAACATTCAATTAAATGATAATAAGATATTACATTAATTAAAAAATTTCACCAATGCATTTAGGATTACTGCCTCAACTTATTCACCATCAATTATTTGCTGCTGAGGGTTATATATATATACACAAACACGAATAATTCTATTTTAGCTTTAATCAAATGTTTTTATGTTGTCTTATTGTTAGAAAAAAAGGTTTATTGTTATATACACTAACACTTATATAGACCAACAAAAACCTGTACAATCAATAATAAGCTTGTTATAAACAATAAATCTCCAAACAGAAAGATAAAATTCACAACAAAATTGTAACAAATAGACCACTCATTCACTACTCACAAAAATGAGAGCTGACTTGGCATTGCTCAGCTACAGTCATCAAGTTTGAACCAAAACAAGAGTTACAACTGTATAAAACAACTGTGGCGTAATGTTTAACATAAATAAATTAACTGGGTTTGAAACATTAAATTTATGAATTTCATTTTTTGGAATAACTAAATTGCAACTTTTAATATTATTTGCCATTTCTTTCACAAATTTGTTTAATGGATTTTTTCTTAATTTCATAAAAATCTTTTCTCTTAACAAATTCTCAACTCTATTAACATAATCTTCTTTATTTAAAATTACAATTGTATTTCCTTTGTCTGCTTTTAAAAAATAACAACTATGAGATCTTAAACTCTAAAAACAATAGGAAATATTGAAAGTAGAATTAGAGGTTTAAATGAAACAGATAAAAATTACATCAGGAGTGCTTGTAAAATGAAGATTGCTAAAAATTTAAAATTAAAGAATGCCGCCAGAAATAATCAAGATTTGGAAGTCATTAAAAGTTTAAGATCTCATAATTGTTATTTTTTAAAAGCAGACAAAGGAAATGCAATTGTAATTTTAAATAAAGAAGATTATGTTAATAGAGTTGAGAATTTGTTAAGAGAAAAGATTTTTATGAAATTAAGAAAAAATCCATTAAATAAATTTGTAACAGAAACAGCAAATAATATTAAAAGTTGCAATTTAGTTATTCCAAAAAATGAAATTCATAAATTTAATGTTTCAAACGCAGTTAATTACCTCTGAGGATGATTGCTATGCAATCGAAATGTACATAAGGTTTTAAATAAAAGAAGAATGTTATTTGTGGTTGAGGGGTTTCATTTATTTATTTCGTACAAAAAGTTGCTAAATCAAACTATAATTGCCTTTAATTACTTGGTAAACAAGTTCATTACAAATGTTTTATTATCTGCAAGATTTATTTTACCAATTATTTTATATTTTGGGATCAAATGCGATTTGTCAACACGTCTGAAAAAACGGGCATTGGGATCGAAGGGGTTAATTAATTTTACATAATTATTATTTTAAATATGAATATTTTAATCATTATGTATTATTAATGAAAAATTGTTTTTTTGACTAATGATTACAAATAATCAGTTAAAATTTTCTGTAATTTATTGAAATATTACTAGGTAATAATTATTATATTTAATTTAGTAATTAATAAGTAATAACAACTTTTAATAATTTATAATAATACTTAAGCAATGATTAAAGTTTCAATTCAACACGATTCAGTTGGCGTAGCCACCGAGTTTAAAATTAATTCGCTCTTGCTGGGTCGCTCGGAATGCGAGTCATTTAATTTTTTTAACTTTACCTTAAAAAGGCTACACTTCCTAAAAGTAGAACCCCCTCATTTTGCTTGATAATGATAGTAATTTGTAGGAAATTGTCTTTTTATCAACTGAAACACATTTTCTGTAATGGCCTTCCTCACATAATAGAAGAAATGGTACCTAAAAAGTCAACTCATGACATAGAGCAAGAGACGTGGGTAAAATTTAACATAGTATGTTTCTAGTAAGTCAATCAAATTCAAGTATGTGGTTGAAATATTACAACCTGTAAAAGGAGGTTTGGGTATTGAACTATGTAAGAAAGTCCTATATTATTGAAAGTTCTGTATGACAATTTCATAACATTTTCTTGAAAATATAAAATTTTTTACTATACTAAAAAATTACACTTTTAAAAGGTTTCACAAAAAACTAGTAGTTTTTTTAACAATTTCAGAACCAAATTGATTGTAAATATTGAGTCCACTTAAATTTCAAGGATAAAACATTGTAAATGGCTTAAGTATTTAAAATTGACAATTATACTACCAATTTTAGTCACAAATATTACATCTGTTTCACCACTACTAAAATAGAGACGATGCATGCGCCATTATTAAAAATTCTTTACTATAGATTTTAAATTTGTAAATAGAGATTTCCTTAATTATGGAAGTAATTTTTTACTTTGGGGAATCATTTCATTCTAAATTTTTTTTTACTGCACTAGCACCTTCCTCATATTAGATATGATTTCTCATATGTTTATTTAATCACTTTTACTTAGTTTATGACTATCTGAACTGTAAATTATAAAAACTTACTGAGATAGAATGTTTTCAATCGCTCCATGGCGATCTTTAACAGTGTCTTCTGCTTGGAGTTGTTAGGTTAAGAAGGTAAGGTTTTAAAGGCCGGTTTATCAAAGAGTATGTGTGATTTTTATTGCGTTTGTTCGTTTAATATGTTTGTATTTTGTGTGTTTGTAAATTTCATATTGTTCTAATGTGTTAAGATGTTTAGTTTGCATATATTTGCCATGGAAGCTAAATTGGAGCTACATGTCCATGCCTCTACATGACATTGCTCAGTAGTCACTTAGAATCATTCGTATATATTAAGAATTTTATAAAGCTATTTTAATGTTCTGGTTTCTGGGTGAAGAATTGCATTACTGTTATGGACATCAGAACTATTCAAAATAGCTTTGAAAAAGTTATGGGTAGTAAAACATGATCAGATGTAATTTAAAATGGAAAACCTTATTTCAACACTTAGAACTTTAGAAATAATTGTGTCCTTCGAAATAGCCTCTTACTTGATTCACAGGCCATATTGTTTTGTCTATGCTTTTGGAGCTTGTTTTGTATGATTTCTTTAGATTGGGCTGACATTTTTTCCCTGATTTTCTTCAACAAAATGAAAATGATGTCTTTTCAAAGTGTATTTTTGTTTTGAAAATAGATATTATTATGCTAGAGAGTATGGATGAGGGAAAACGGCTGTTTCTTTATGGCCAACAAGCATAGATTAATAGCTTGGAATGTTGACATGGTGTAAAATGAGTTAAGTTTTGGAAAGGGAAAGCTAGATTAACCCTTAGCACTTAACTGACTGAGGAGCCGAGCTTAGCGTATATTGCAGTTTACTCATATGTTGGGGATCACCCTCCACAATTTTCAAATGCTTATAACTCGCCTGCGGTGAAGCCTCCGACATTAAATCTTTTACCGTTTGGTGCTACATTCTATTGACAATAATTTGACCTAATTTAAAATGTCTACAAATATGTGAGATCACAAAATCTAGTTTGGCGCTGTGTTGTAAGCTGCAAGTAGGTTACAGTTTGCAGGTTATTTGTTTACTCGTAGTTTGCCATGGCTTCACTTGCAATTAGTGATTCTGAAATTCCTGATCCTTTACCTGGTCCTGATTTATCAGAATGTAGTTCAGTTTCATAAACAAAATAACTAAACCAACAGTTATTTGAAAATATAACCAGTTTATGGGTGGTGTAGATTTAGCTGATCACTACAACAATGACCGTACATTTTTACGAGACGAACAAATAAATGGTGGAGGAAAATTTTTTTCTGGCTATTAGATGTAACTGTAAAAAAAGCTTTATTATCTATAATAAAAATAGGGAAAGGAGAGAAAATCCTGTTAAACAAAAATTGTTTCGCCTAAACTTGGTGAGGGAACTCGGTGATATCAGGAATAATCAGTGTAGGAAGAGGGGTCGGCCATTAACTACTGACAAGGAAGAGAGAATGAATGGGAAATTACATTTAATTTATTCCAATGATAAAAGTAACTCTAGGGATTGTTCAGTTTGCAGTAACAGGAAGGTAAAAGGAGGCAGAAGGGAAACTGGTTTATACTGCAAAACATGAAGTGGAAAGCAAGGACTCCATTCAGGAGACTGTTTTTAAAGATATCATACTCTAAAATTTAAAAATAAGGTAATCAAACCATATACATACTATATTAGTAAATAAAAATAGCTTAGTTTACTAAAATAATGTAAGAGAATACAAAGGTTCCCATACACAATAATGCAACTTGCAGGCGAGGGAATTGTCTCGATTTAATTACAAATGGGGAAGCAAAGCATGTTAAAAAAATCTTAAGGGTTAACTGAGAGATCGCGTGAAATACCAAATCTATATTGGCAGATAAAACAATTCAACATTTATATTTTAAGATTAAAGAGGTGTTTTAATTTGACTGAAGAATGGTAATGGTGAATGGACTGAGGACAAATGTAAATGGACTGCTGAGAATAATTTTAAAACTCATTTAGAAAAGGATAATGATGTATGGATGTAAAAGTGGGTTGAAGAAATATAGTGAGTTAGAGATACAAAATATTATCAATGTTTTTTTCAATGTCAATTTGTCACATTTAGTGTACTTGTTTAATAATCAAGGAAAATATCATGACATGAGTTTTATGTTAAGGCATATAATTAACTAGTGCCGCGTGACAGCTTCGCCTGAATTCTTTTAAAATTGTCACTCTCATTTTAATTTAATAGCTAATAATTGATAATGATTATGGAATGGGAATACAAAAGTTATAATAGTGTATTTAATCGAAAATATATGCAATTGTATACAGATGATTAAAGCAATCACATATAATATTGCAATTTTTAGGTTTTAAAATCAACATTTTGGTAAATTCATTCTTAGTGTAGGTGTATGTTATTAACAGAATGTATCCTGAAAATTTCAAGTCTACCATTTATATTTTCGACTATGTTGATTCTCAGTCAGTCACTTAGGACAACCATTCTTTTATGCATATATATATATATATATATATATATATATATATATATATATATAATTAATAAAAAATACATAAATTGTATAGGAGGAATATAAAATTTTAAAATAATGATCATGAATTGGAATTAAATGAACAATGAGGATTAGACAGTTAAAGCATTGGAAATTCCAAATACATAGTTATAAATTGTTACAAAATATTTCACTGTATTATTTTCTATACATTGTTTTTATGATATAAATAGTTGACTTTAGCCACTAAAGTATTAAAATTCCTTAGCAAATATATTTGCTGTGTAGATAACATTAACTTCATACATCTTATATGTAATCTAGAGAAATTTATTTTCATAATTTATAAAAAATGCATTCAATACATCACAAAGTACAAGGATAAAATAGCAAATCACAAAAATACAAGTATTATTTGTTTTGTTTTAAATCTAAGCTATTAAATATTTTACTGAATTTTAGAAGTTGAAAATAAATCTAGCATTTGTCATTTGTAGGTTGTATTTAAATTTAATTTCCATATCAAAGCCTAAATAAAAAACAATAGTTTGAAATCCTTAAAACAGTACATGCACTTTATTAAAATATTTTGGATTTAGACATTTTCATTTAGCTAGCTTCTATATACCAACTGTAATATCGACTTTAATGATGAAGTTTCAAGTTTGTGTGGCAGATAGAGCTGAGTTAACGGCTGATAATGTTACTTCAATTGGTTGAAGAGTGTTCTCTGTAGGGATGGCCGAAGTTGACGATTTTACTCAACTGTTACGCACGCAACAGTTGCCGGTACACATCAGTTTAAAACAACTGATGCCAAACATTAGGTTGCAAGTGACTGTTGCTTGAACTAATGCGAGCACACTAGTTGAATGAAAACATCAGCTTCGGCCGTCCCAACTAATGCGGGCTACAGCTAACTAATGTATTGATTATTAGGTGTAAATATAGGCTAATAATAACACTTAGATTTCTATTAAAAAAATATGCATAAATACATATAAAATAAAACTCATTTTATTCAAGGCTTACTTATTTACTTAAGGTAAAGCAATTACCCTGAAATATATTTATATTAGCCCTACATAAGAAATCCTTTTACCATTAAAACAAATATATCTAAATACATATAAAATAAAACTAGTTTTATTCAAGGCTTACTAATTTACTTAAGTTAAAAACAATTACCCTGAAATATATTTATATTAGCCCTACATAAGAAATCCTTTTACCATTAAAACAAATATATATAAATACATATAAAATAACACTCATTTTATCTAAGACTTACTAATTTACTTAAGGTAAAAACAATTACCCTGAAATATATTTATATTAGCCCTACATAAGAAATCCTTTTACCATTAAAACAAATATATATAAATACATATAAAATAACACTCATTTTATTTAAGACTTACTAATTTACTTAAGGTAAAAACAATTACCCTGAAATATTTATAATTAGACTTACATAGTTAGGTATTCCATTTTAACATTTAAAAATACGTAAAATATATTTTAATTTGAAAATATTTAAAGTACCTATACAAAATAAATATGTAGACCAGGGTATTTTTTCGAGAAAATTATTTTAAAAATTGGTAAATTGTAAAACGTGACTTAGAACTTAAATATTTATATATAAAAAATGCGTGTTTCCCTTAATTATTTACATATTATTCTATTATATATTATTATTAATAATAATTAAAACAAAAAATCCGTTTCCCCTGCTAGCTTCTATTTAACTATTGAAAACTTAGTTTCAATAAAAAGTACAAGTTATTACATTTGAAGCCGGTACCGCAATCATACCTTGTATTTGCTAATCCATCAAATTTATTCTAGACATTTCGGAAACAATCACCTTTTATATTACTTGATTTCCCATGGTTAGTTATAGTTAACCATAGCGTCATCTTAGGAAACAAAAATTTCATGAGTTCGACATTATGATAGTATGCGGGACAATAGTTCTCGAAAAATACCATACAGTATTAGATTTTGTCCGATAAAATATATGTGATTGCATACGTTTCGTACATATTGTTCAGATATACAGCTTGTCAACAATTCAATCCTCTTTGAATGATTTACGCGAGATGGAATGTGATTATGGTAGTGCTTAAAAATATAACAGGTATCTCCCTAATTATAAAATAAGTTTTGCCATAATATTTTTCACGTTCAGATTGCAAATATGAGTTTAAGTACAACATTTTTGTAAGTAATAAGCTTATGATAAATTATGTTTTCGTTATTGGAAAATTATTTCTTTTTTTTAGTAAGTAAACATATATATATTACGGGTTCTTTTCTTTGAAGTTGGTTGTATTTTTTAAAATTATTTAATATATTTTTATGTTGCAATGAAACAATTTTAATGGATCAGTTTCTGAAGCATTTTACCGCCTAAAATAATACGGAAAATTATACTCGTAAAAATCAATTATAGACTGACATAAATGATAACATATAAGGAATTATTAATTAGGTCTGTAATCAATAGCAATGTCCCTCTTGCAGAGTTATTAGACATTAGGGACTTCCTACACATCAGGTTGGCCGAAAGCAACTGTTGAATCACATTAGTCTGTTACACACTACACACCAGGTTAGCAGGAAACAACCGATGCGCACGCATTAGTCTGCTACACATTAGGTTAGCATAAAACAACTGTTGGCACGCATTAGTCTGCTACACATTAGGTTAGCAAAAACCAACTGTTGGCAGGCATTAGTTTGCTACGCATTAGGTTAGCAGAAAACAACTGTTGCCAGGCATTAGTTTGCTACGCATTAGGACTTTCTCCACATCAGTTGCGCGCGCATTAGGTTGCGTAGAGGCAACTGTTGCCAAACAACTGATGCCGTTGTTTTCGGTCATCCCTAGTTCTCTGGTTAGTTGTCAGAGAGTTCCATGTGGTGTTGATTCTATCAGGTTCTGTTGAAGTATACATCCACTATCATTATATTTATATAAACAAAAAAATTTAAAAACAATGTTTGTTTATACAATGACGATAGGAATTCGAAGTTTTTAATTCTAATTGTCTGTAAAATGTTATTATTTTAAGAGTTTTAATCAGTGTTTAGTATAAATTTTACTAGTAGTAGATAATTATAATTATTGTGCCGTCGCTCAAAGTGCTTGTAACTTTTAGAAAGTGTTCAACTAAATTTTTGCATTACTCTATTCAATGTTCTTCTCAGTTCGTGAAAACATGGCGGAGAAGTCAAACAAACCGCCTCCTATCATGGGTTTAAAACCAGTGCCTATGAAGTTATTTGCAACTTGGGAAGTAGACAGAACTCCTCCAAATTGCATTCCTAGGTAAGAACTTATGTGACTGATATAATATTATATTTGCGTTTACATTTTCATTCATAATTTGTATATTTAGAGTTGAACTCTTCACTGACAGCTAGGCTGTCAATAAATAGGCGTTGTCTTTGTAAACAATTTTCACAATTCCATTTTTAATATTTTCTCAAAAATATTTGTTTTATACATCATTAGTTAAGATATCTTAAATTTACATATATGTTCTAAAAATGTCAACCTAACTTATTAATGTAACAAGTAGGCTAGTTTGGGTATATATTTTAGCCTATTAATTGTAGGTTATGTTAAATAAAATTTACATTATAATGTAAAATTGAGGTGGCTTTTTAGGTTTTGTTCTCACACATTTAAAACAAATGTTTAATGAAGCCTAATATAATTATTTTTCTTTCTTAGATCATGCTTTAATTTTATGTAGTAATAAGATCAAAATTTATTGTGCCTAGACAAAATGTATAAAAGTCAGATTTGTAATAATGTGCGAAAAACATTTACCTTCTAATTGGCTATATAGCTAAGTACACATGAAAGAAAATTCCTAACTTTAGAATACCATTGTAAAATCTCCAGATCTATGCTAAATGCAAATGTTCAATGATAATGCTAACTGTCTACTAAATCTAATAATTATCTATCACAACAAAATACTGAGTAATAACTTAAGACACACAATACAAAACATTAGACGGGAAATTATTCAAATTTGCATTTATAAATAAGACCTTAAATAAAATTTCTAAAAACAGTACAAGGTAGCATTAATAAAAATTTTTAATACAACAAAAACATAAATGAATAAAACAATGTATATTCAAACTCAACTTTAGATATGATGTCAAATTATAAATTATACAAAAAGGTTAACATTTCAACAAAAAATTAAAAAATGTTATGTGAACTTGTACATTTTAAAATGATAAAAATACATGTTTTGCTAACTACTATGTAAACATATATAACTTCTATGTTAGTTTCTATTATACAGAAACAGATCATAGTTGTAAACATCAACGATAACCTACAAACATTCTTAAAATCGACAAAATGTCCCCTGGCTCAAACATTAGACCAATAAAAAGCTTTAAAACCTTAGAATACAATACAAAATAAAGAACAAACAAAATAAATACAGTGTACAGTTGTTGACTGCATTATCAAAAACCTTTCTTTGGAAAGGTGATGTCTACCCAGCTCACCAACATGTCTTGTTGGACATCCTAATGCTCTTACTAATGAAATATAGACACTGATAAGGACAATCAAATTTATTTAGTCACTGAATTATTATTTTAAAAATGACAAACTTTAAGATTGTGAAAATTGCTCTATACAAGATATTTACTAACTATTTAAAATAATTCTTTAGAATTACCTTTAAAATAATAGTCAAAGCCTTATCTATATGTAAAATGATCTATTCCTCTATTCAATGTTCTTCTCAGTTCGTGAAAACATGGCGGAGAAGTCAAACAAACCTAATTATAGATTCATAAATAAGAAACAGTAAAAAGGTTTTTGTTGAGGATAGAATCTTGAAGCCACCTCTCAATACTTTTTGTTTGCTTTTGTGGACCAACAATGTTATCTGTAATTAAGGGTACTTTATTTTGTTTCATTGATGATTAAGCGTAGTCAGAGGATTGTGTTAACGGAATTTGATCTTTAATGAGTTAAAATTTAGGTACACACTTTATCAAATAACAAATTACACTGCAGATTTTTTTATACAGGTAATTTTATTGAACATGATGTCTAAAAAATTTAAATTAAAAGAGTATGTTTATAGAAGAAATATAAGTAAAGGCTGTGCAAATTTTGTAAACTTGAAATTAAATCGACCCGATAGGTTGAAAAGAATAATAGTACAAAAGTGTCATGAAACAAATATTTGCCGTCAATATTGCATCAGCGCCACAATGGTCAAATCTTCATTTTAGGTAACACAGAAGTGTATCACAGGCTCTTCGATTATACTTGTTTTTTTCAAGCACCTACTTGTACAAAAAAAAAAATTTCAGCACTTGTTGAAATAAAAACAAAATATAGGAACAAGCTTGATGTTACTATTGACTTGCGTTATGTCTTTACTAAAATATAACCTAGGTATGCTAGTGAAAAACATTCAAGCTTATCCATCTCACTAACAGATTTTCCTCTTAGTTAAAACTTACCTTGCAAATTAAAGCTTGAAATGTTATATCATGTTTCTTGTGAAAGTATGTATAAATAAATAAATTGTTATATATATATATATATATATATATATATATATATATATATATATAAAATGTAAAGTAGAGGGGGCATGGGAGGCTTTTGATTTCAAGAAGAGGGGCGAGGTAACAAAACGTTTGGGAACCCCTGCTATATAGTGTTATGGTTATGCTAAGTAACACAATACTGTTGAATTAACACAACATGTAAAACCATAAGTCTTTTATAGTAATATAAGCGGAGAAGAAGGTTGACTCAGATTATTTGGATTGTTAATCACTTTTACATTAAATCTCCAACACGATCGGACACAAGCTCACACTACAAATCATACTAGACACTGGGCACTAATACTAGAACACTAATAACTGGGCAACAAAAAAAAACTAATAAGCATTAAAAATAAACACAACAAAAAAATTAATCAACTATTATGTAAAATAAAAAACACAACACTCTTAACCCACACAAAATTTAACCCCTTGAGCTTACAGTTAAGCTCACTAATACCAAATTCACACAACATGAAATGAATTTATTAAACAAAGACCTAAAATACAACATACATTATAAATCAAGTAGCATAACAAATAATAACATTATACTACAAACTGAAACAGCCATACAAAAAACCGACACCAAAGAGCAGGATCAAGTTGACTTGACACAAAAAACCAAACACATAAACAAACAACAAAAATGTAAACAGTGAAATTAAAATCGCTGCCATCATAAAACAAAAAGCACAACTAAACAATTTCACACTCTCCAAAGCAGAAAAAGACAACTCCACAGTAATTATTAATACAAACAGCCTAAACAACAAAATCAATGAATAAATAGTAATATAATACAACTACAAACAGATCCAACTGAGAAATACCACAGAACCATCATAAGAGACATTGATGAAGATCACCACGGAGCGATCGAAAACGTTCTGTCTCAGTAAGTTTTTAAAAATTGACAAAATATATTAAAGTTCGGATAGTCATAGACTAATGTAAAAGTGATTAATTAAGTCTCACCGAACGTAATGGACTACAAAATTCAAAAGTTATTTGAATTGCTTTCCAGAAATAGAAAATATGCTGCCTCCAATTAAACTAGACACTGTTGATACTAAAATCATTCATGAATATTCAAGTACTTGTAAAAGAATTATTTTTTCCAGCCTGGTCACTCTTATTTTCAAAATAATATATATTTTAAATGAAATAGTGATTTTTTTTCATACAGTCTGAATGGTTGGGAAAGAACAACCGAACCTTGAATTGTAAAATTATTTCTTTCTTAAATTTGTTGTAAACAACCGATTAGTTGGCAGTACTTGTTTCAATATTAAATGTTTTGTTTTCTTGTGGGGAAATGACATCTTTATGTTCCTTTTAATGTATTCCAGTTGCACTTTAATAATGTGAGCTGCAGGTGCATTACAATTACAATATAGAACAATAGAATACAAGTACAATAATAATATTCAGCTGTAACAATAGAAAATAATATGATATTTAAGAAAATGAATTTACAACATTTCTATTTGGACTTTAGCTACTTTTTACAAATTTTGTAAAACCCTAGTGTGAAAATAATTTTTATGATATTAATGTTTATTAAAAATTTGTAAGTTCTGCATATAATAATGTTTTACATTTAAACAGAAAAAATAATTCTTTTAAAATACGTTAGAAAAATGTTCATCATGCATTACAGTTTGTTGAATGATCAGTTTTAAGCAATGTATTGAAGTTCAGAATATTTGTACACTCTTAATTAAATGGTTGATTTATCACTTTAACTTTAGTTTATGACTATAAATTTTGTAAATTTGTTAAACCTTACTGAGACAAAACATTTTCAATCGCTATGTGGCGATCTTCATCAGTGTACTATCGAAAACCTGCCTTTAAAACCGTCACCGTTTAACGTAACAACTCCAAGCAGAATACACTGATGAAAATCGCCACTTAGCGATCGAAAACGATCTGTCTCAGTAAGGTTTTACAAATTTACAACATTTAAAGTTCGGATAGTCATAAAATAATGTTAAAGTGATTAATTAAGTTCCACCAAACGCAATGGACTACAAAATTCAAGAGTTTAACACGGTAAATGGTTGAGTTGGAAAAGACATATTTTTAAAAAACATACCAAACTGAGAGGGTTACATCTTTCTTTATATGTGCCCAAACTATAGAGCTCAAAGAGGGATACATTCTGTAATCTTTTGGAGTTTAATAAAATGGAATGAATATGAAAAGAGTACATATCCGGGGAGGTATATTTCTTTTCCCACTATCATCTGTTTGGTCGTTAGTAGAGTGTTTTAGGTATGTTTGGTGCTACAAAGTAGTGCTAATACTGATTTCATTAAGTCGTTTACATTATATTTGATTTGTTGTTAAATGATAGAGTCAAATATTCACTGTGGTGAGCCTAGACAAAAAAGTAAAGTTAAAGAAAAATGAAGTCATAGATGAGGTATATATTGCTTCTAAAGCATTGCTCCCAAACCTTTTTGTACCACTTCCAATCCTGTTGGAATCAGAGCCTCCCATGCACCCTTCCTTGATAAATTGTATGGGTAAATGAAAGTAAAAAAAGTATCATAATGAAAACAAAATATATTTACTATCACAAGAGATAACTATATAAGTTTCAGTTTAAGCTAAAGAACTTGTAGGAGAAATATAAGTTGGAGAGATGGATGAACTTTCATTTTCTAAACTGTTATCCCTGTTCTTGATTGCGTTAAGTAAGGACTCCAACAAGCCCAACATTAAGCTGTTATCCCTCTTGATTGCGTTTAAGTAAGGACTCCAACAAGCCCAACATTAAGCTGTTATCCCTCTTGATTGCGTTTAAGTAAGGACTCCAGCAAGCCCAACATTAAGCTGTTATCCCTCTTGATTGCGTTTAAGTAAGGACTCCAACAAGCCCAACATTAAGCTGTTATCCCTCTTGATTGCGTTTAAGTAAGGACTCCAACAAGCCGAACATTAAGCTGTTATCCCTGTTCTTGGTTGCGTTAAGTAAGGACTCCAACAAGCCCAACATTAAGCCCTTAGTTGTTAAAAGAACAAGTCAATAGCATCAAGCTTATTTCGATGATTTGTTTTTATCAGCGCAAATGTTAAAATTGCTTTTTCGCGTTGGTAGGTGTCTAAAAAAGGCAAAAATAATTAAAGAGCATCCTGTGATACACCGGGATAGACTTAGAAGAATTTTATGAAAATGAATGATTTGTCATTTTGATAAAGATAATTTGGCAGATGAATCAGTTTATAACTTCCAAACCTTCTTGCAGTGCTTCTGACAGGATCTGTATGTGGGTATTGAATGGGTAAGTTGGCAATCTGTAAATATCCTTATCACAAGTGTTTGGGAAGTATTTCCTGAACTCTTCATTGAGATTGTCCAAATGGTTTGATGTTTGGATTTTCAAAAACGATGCATTAAAAACTTGATGTCTCAAATGCCCTATATTGTGTAACCAAACAGTGTAACATTGGTTTTATGCCACTAGTAATAAAAACGTAAGCAAGTAGTATTATCACTGACCGACATAATTTAAATACTTTACTGCTTCGATAACTACTCAAGTAGTAATATGTAATATGGGATTATTTCCCTACGTATTTA
Organism: Prosapia bicincta; assembly: GCA_036971475.1. Taxonomy (NCBI): domain Eukaryota; kingdom Metazoa; phylum Arthropoda; class Insecta; order Hemiptera; family Cercopidae; genus Prosapia; species Prosapia bicincta. Next base: position 62,076,323 of record JBAIZL010000007.1, on the reverse strand, counting down.
ATTGAACGATTTGTTCGAGAAAGGCATTCGAAAATTTCCATTTCAATTTAATTCATAGTGAAACACTTTTCATTGATTTTTATTTAAGTATAATTCATTTGTCAGCTATTTAAAATCGTTAATACCCATACTGTCAAATTTGAGTTATGATTCGAGGAAAACCGCGGGCTGCTTATTAATATCTAGGATTGTGGGTAAAGGCAATAATAACAGCATTCCTACCTCACTACACCACTGTGTATCACATATATGTATGGTGACCATATTTTTATGGACAACCTACTTTTGAAACATTTCGACCCAAAGTCAATTCCTACTTAGGTCAACAAAATTGTTTAAAATTTTAGTTACTTTTTATTAAATAATTACAATTGATATGAACAAAGTAATGTAATCAATGAGTAAAAACAGCTATTTTATGAAATCATATGTTATCACTTATTTCAAGTCAAATGGGACGAAATAACTATGTTGCATACCTTGCTCCTTTTTAGATAAGTTTTTCTCCAATATAAAACTAAAATTAATTAATTTAGTTAATGAATTATTATTTGAAAAAAAACTGTATTAACATCAGGTGTCATCCACTACAAGTTAAAAAATTATTTGGACTTGAGTAGATGAATAAAAAGTATTTGATTTACTATTTAAAATTTGAATAAGATTTTGAAAATTTTGAAAAAAAATAATAAAAATAAAACATTTTGAATAAGGAGAATGTGAACTAATAGAAGGAATTGAAAAACAGTTTCGATTAATTAAACAATATTTATCTTTCCGGAATTACATATTGAAGTACAGTTTCAGTACACATTGATAATGCTAGTACAAAGAGATAGCATTTGAGTCAGTAGATCTTTTCTTGTTAAATGACGCTGCTTATCTTTTTAGATAATGTAATCACTAACATGGCTTCAGGAAAAAAATTCCGCGAAACAGTTTTAGATGCATTCACAGCGCATTAGAGATATTAGAGAAATAAATGTCAACAAAACTTTTGAAATGCATTAGGCTATTAGGGGACACGTATTGTTAATAATATTTGATCAACTTGAACTACAGGGATCCATTACAAATATGTCATTAGTGTTTCGAATAATCTTTTCTATTATCAAGATAAAGAGTAATATAATTTTCAAATTACAAAAAACAAACCAAACCTTTTTTTTTTATCGTAGATTAAACAGGCGCTAAAATGTATGGAATTAAATATTCCTCACCAGTCCAAGATATTCTCGGCTTGTACTATTCCCCGGGAGTAGAATACAAAGCAGCCTATAACTCGCAAGACCTGGCCGGCAGATAAGCTGCTGCCTAGGCCCACCGTCTCACGATGAAGATGTGCAGTGGCAAACCGGGCCGATGACGTCAGCGGCACCTAGCCATATGAATCACTTAGGCTGCGGACATACAGAAGGCAACTGGTGACGGCAACGCAACGGAAACTTAAGTTGCTTTATCATAGCATATGGAGTTGCATGCACGTATTTATAGAGAAGAGGTAGCAACGCGACTAGTGAGTGAGACAGAAACTAGAGTTGCTCCGGTCACGACATGCTGTAAATTCGTTGCTCAGTTTCTCAGTTGCCAGCAGTATTTGTTGTGTTGTGTAGGCCTATGCGTTTCTCAAAAATGATACCGTATTTAAATTATTATTTTTATTTGTATTTTTTGTGTTTCTGTTTCTTTGAATAGTGTTTTATTATAGTGGTATATCATGTCAGAAAAACGAAATATTGCTGGTTCTGGTCATGATTTGTGTATCCAACAACTTCAAGACGATACGAATGATTACCAACAATTTGTTCAAAATATATAAAATCGGCACTTGGACTATAAAATTTCATTTGTTTAAAAACTAATTTTTATTTCATTATAATGTAATATTTATTTAATGTAAAAGTGTATTTTAAGTTTTGCAGTTATACATAAAAATAAATACATAAATGAGCAATTAACCTTAGCTGAGTGTTATTGCTCTCTCCACTTGAAATTTATACCTCTATCTTACTCGCCAATTATTTGTTCCTTTCCTTGATGCACTCAAATACATGACTTAAAAGATAGTCGTAACTGCTAATGCTCATACGTTTCTAATTAAAACATTGGTCTGGGTAATTTCGTAAGTTTTGCACAGCAATGTATTGGCTTTGTCTCGCCAATAACGTTATATAGGTGTAGGCCTACACTGAATTGTCTTTTTTTTGTAACGTTTTTGTAGTTTCTTTCTTAAAATATAGACAATCTTCCTCTAACGATGGTATAACTGACAACTAAACTAGCAACTTCATATGAA
>JBAIZL010000007.1:61979027-62066527 GCA_036971475.1 Prosapia bicincta | reverse complement strand
GGAATCGCCCCTCCTTGTTATATATGTTACAAGCCTAATATCAACACCCCAGATCCAGTATCCTACCTGAAGCCAGGAGGGTACCTCAGGCAACCAGCCCCCTGAGTTCCTATGCACTACACAATCTTGTATCTAATCCCAACTAATTAAACGCCCTTCGCAATGGAAGCGCCCCCTTTTTTTAAATCAACAGTAAATGCAAGAGTTTTTGTGGTTATGATTAACCTGCGTAGATCCGGGACAAGTGTTTCCGGAAGCTAACAGTTACTAGTAACTGATATTTAATGCTCTAGCAACACTAATTATTACGATTGCATAAGCCTTACTAAAATGCACCTGAACAAACATACAAGGCTGTTCTGTCAATAAGTTTTGTAATGGGTGTCAGCGCAATTTTATAAACTTAACCGACTCACGTTGGAAATTAACGAATCGAAGAATTTCTGAGTATAAGTTTGTAACTTGGAAGTTAAAGATTGGTATTACGTTGAAATGATTTAAATAAAAAAATAACTTTTTTAAAAAAACTATACAATATTTTTTGTTATATTTCATAGTATTTCATAATATTTTAATTAAATTTATTTTTAAATTAAACATTTTAAATCAAATTTTAACAGATTTTAATAGAAATGAAAATAATTATAAAATTAAAAGCAAAAACACGTGGGTCATAAGATAATTGTAATTACGGAAAGTTGTTTTCGCCGAAAACTCATACAGCAGTTCATATAAATTGCCGGGAAACAGAGTTGTTGGTTATCCGTGCTGTAACGGTTTTTTATTTATATATTTATGTCTTATAAAATCACCATCACAATTCCCCAAATATTAAAATATTAGTATAGTCTGTATGGGCTTTATATACTAAACTATTGAATTAGTTATAAAAATATTTTCCTAAATTTAAATAATTATTTTGCCCTTTTACTCTTATGTGATTACGTGTTTATTCCTAATATTAGTTCACATATACACTACATATATTTATACAGGTTGTTTTTGTAACATAAAATCAGCTGTTTTATGAAACCATGTGCTGTCACTTATTTTAAGCCAAATGGGACGGGATAACTATATTGCATACCTTGCCCCTTTTGTGAAATGTTTTTCTTCTATATAAAAGTAAAATTAATTCATTAAATTTAATTAATGAATTAATATTTAAAATTGTTTTGTCGATTAAATTTGTTTAAAATCAAATGTCGACCACTACAAGTTTAAAAAATCCATTTGAACTTGAGTGGATGAATAAAAAGTATTTTATTAGCGATTGAAAATTAGTACAAGATATACATATATATTTCTAGGTTATGCAACACCGTTTTCTTGTATTCACTTATCACTTTCACTATATGTATTTAAACAAGAATCTTACTTGGTATTTATGCGAGTTAACTTTCAAAGATTGGTCGTATCTCTCGATTGATGATTGGCATATGCCCGATGATGGAGATACTACCAATCTTTGAAAGTTAACTCGCATAAATACCAAGTAAGACTCTTGTTTAAGTACATGTAGTGAAAGTGATATATATATATATATATATATATATATATATATATATATATATATATATATATATATATTTTGGGTGTTTCAGGAGGAATCTGCCATATTGCACAAGCTTATTCCTCTCACCAAAATAATGAAAAAAGTTAATATAAACACAGGTCTGGAAATGCTTCGTTGGCGAGTTATACAGGATGAAAGATTTAACCTGAAATTCAGCTCCCTCAGTGATATTAACATACACTGATATTTTTATGGCCTTTATTTAGGTCGTTAATTAGATAAGTTTTATGTAGAATGAGCTGACAAATCGTATAAACCTGTCCCAGAACTCTATCTCCAATTGTTTAAGAGGAAATTAGGAAAAGAAAAAAATGTTAGGGTCGAAAACACAAGTTTTTACGTTTGGACTACATTAACTCTGTTAAATTGCGTATAAACAAAGAAAAATGTTTAATAAAATTTGTAGAGAATATAATATTTTTCTTTGTTGACATTAGTAGGAATTGGTTCAATTTTTTTTTTATATTACTTGTTTATAAAGCTCCTTGTGTACTAAAAATGAGATCAAAAGTTTCCTTACTCAAATATTTTTAATTTTTGGGTGCCAGCACCAAGTTTTATTTTCCCGAGTTCCTATTAATCTTTCACATCACCAGGTAGAATTATATTTTGCGAAATGGATGACGTCAGGTTATCCAATATTTACCAACAGTAGTATATAAATCCCGTTGAAACTGTATAAATTCCATACGCCTGCTTATTAATGTGGACACCAACACTGCACCCGTGATAACCTCGTGAGTGACCGCACTAGCTTATCAGCTGAATAGTTTCACCTTTAATCCAAATAGTTTACAGAAATATTAATTTAATTGAAAAGTACATTTATCGTACATAATGTATCGGGTTTGTCGAGATTAAACTTGTATTATATTAATTTATTCGTCAAGTCTAATTCTTTACACTTTGTTGGTTGTTTTGACGGATGATTATTGTGAGCCTCTTGGCTCTCTTATCTCCACATCAGGGTTTAATATATTTCTATGACGTAGATAAGTTATAAACAGCTGTTACATTTAAAGATATGAATCATGAATTTTGCCTTTTGTAGAAACTACTACAATAACATCCACTTTTGAATCCAATAACATTCACTGTTTTGATTTATTATTTGTTTTGTTTTGCTATTGATTTAATCTTTTTTTATAATTTTTATGTTGTTATTATTATAATTTTCTTTCAGTTGTTTAACTATTTATATATACTGTATGTTTATATATATATATATATATATATATATATATATATATATATATATATATACATGTATACTATATGTATATATGCATATAATTTGTACAAGATATATATCAGAGAGCGTGAGCTAATTAACGGAATTGAAAAAGGTCTATATTTACGTGTATATTTTTCAATTCCATCTATATGGATTTTAGTCTTTTTTTTCTTTCTGTTTCTTGTTCTTTTCTTTTTCTTTTTAGATTGATAAAGATCATTGTATGATCGAAATATTTCAATAGTGTGATATGTTTTTATGTGTTTCTATTTATTTATTTCCAAGAGATTGCAGGTTTGAACTATTGCCACTAAGTAAGTCTGTCAGTCTCCTATCTAGTCCAAAAATTCCCAAATAAGCTAACATCTAACATTCCTAACATCTACTAGAAATAACCTAATATATTGTATATATATATACAAATAACTGGAAGATGCTGATACTATTTTATCGGCGAAAAGCTTTGAATAAATATATTCATTAAAAGTATTCTTGTTTTTGAAATATTTTTAATTTATTAATTATTATATATATATATATATATATATATATATATATATATGTGTATACATTTTTGGATGACACTTGTTGTTGATAGAGCTTTTTTGAATAATAATTTATTAATAAAGTAATTTTAATAATTAATTTTGCTTTTTATTTTGTGATTCGGTCATATGTATATATTTATATAACTGTAATTAATTAATAAAAAAGTAAGTAAAATAAAATTGTTTCTGTTGATTTAAGTAGGAATTCACTTTAAACATTTTTTATATTTGCTTAGTGGTCAATTTGGCGAGAAAAATTTTTTTAAAAATTTTAAAAAATCTATACTTTATCATTTGGGCAACATCTACTTTTAAAAAAAATACTATTCAAATTAAAAAATTTCTTTTGGTCGTAATTATTGTTATAAATAACGAAATAAAAAAAAAAAATTACACCAACATATTGGGGCCCCGTCGGGCAATCCTGTTGGCGCTCATTTTGTTACAGAATTGTATTTGTGTATGGAAGGGAGTCGAATCGACAACTAGAGCTAAGTAGATTCACGATTGGGTGTTTGAAATACAAACAAGCTTAACTCGTGGAGCCTGTTTATACAGGCATCAAGTTTCATTACTTTGTGTATAGATTCAAAGGCAGTTTAGTAGCTGCCCCGTCTCATACCACGCAGATTACGCCTGCCTTTATAAAGTAGGCTTAAAGTGTTGTAAAATTAAATTTTATAAAGATAAGACCGAACTTCATCTAATGCTAAACCTTTCTAGCTGTAACAATAGTTGCTTCAAAAGCCTGTGTAAAGTCAATAGACTGTTGTAAAGGAAGCTGTGAGAGGCTTCAGTGCCTATTTGGAAGGCTTTTTAATATAGCCTTGAAATGTGTCGTTTGTGCTTGTTATTTGTATTTACAAATCTGCAATGATTGTTTGCTGTATGAAAATAGTTATTTTTCAATTCTGTCTATTAGCTCACACTTTCCTTATATATTTATATATCTTGTTCAAATACATTTTTTTAAACTTATTATACGACACTTGATGTTAATACAGTTCTATTAAATATTAATTCATTAATTAAATTTAATAAATTAATTTGAGTTTTATATGGGAGAAAAACAAAAGGGGCACGGTATGCAATATAGATATTTCGTCACATTTGGCCTAAAATCAGTGGTGACATGATTTCATAAAACAGCTGATTTTATGTTATAGGTTTAACGCATAAGCTATGTTTATTTATTTTTATTAATTGTAGCTATTTAATATAAATAAACGAAAACAAAATTTGTCTTTGTCGACCTAAGTACGCATTGACTTGAATTTTTTTTTATATCACTTGTTTTTAAAAAACTTAAAGTTATTTTCAAAAACGTTATGTAGGATAGTTTAATAGACTAAAATAAATATACGAATATTTAAAGTCATGACTGTTCATAGGTTTTAAATACAAGTATAATATTGGGTTGTAATATCATTAGTCATATGGTGTACTATAAACTATGACGAAAAGTTGGCGTCTTTGACGCAAGGAAGTGTTTTTTAATTCGATACACTTTCTCGATGTCTTAAGTGACTAACGAAAACAATCGATTGGTTATGCTCAGCTACTTCGTAATAGGCCTACGTCCTCTCGTAAAAACTACGTAATAGATATTGTTTTGCTAGCGTGGATTACTTGTATTTAAGCGTAAATTGTTTCCCCGAAGTGGCGTAACATTTACAATTACCAATACTCAAATAAATTACTGCACATTATGAAATCCTTAGGTAAGTCCTCCCGGGAGTGGGTAAAGGTCCGATTGGATTACCTGGGGCCAGTGTCCAGACTCTGCCTTACAGCAAGGTCGTAAGACTCACATACGCGAAATCTTCTTGCTGTTCACGTCGAGCTGGTTGTTAATTACTTATTACACTCTGCCCTCTAGGAGGCTGAAGAAGTCGCAAGACGAAAACATTTCCTCCAAGTGTAAGTTAACAATTTAACAACCTTTAGTTAACAAAAAGTCTGGTCGGAAGTAATAGAAAAAGTGTAATAAGTATGTAAGTACATACTGGTACCATGGGTTGGGTCACTAAGCCCCCTGTCTAGGGCTTGAGACTAGTCACCCGGACTGGAGTCACGAGGTAGAGGTTGAATTCGTGGAGATAGAGGTTTCAAACATTAGACTGGAGATAATTCCAACATGAAGGATCTATCATTGTGTACTTTGGCAAGGAGGTGGAGTCAGAGAACAAAACTCCTTCTCACCATTCTTTTGCTTCAACATCTTTTCACTTATTCACATTTTTTATACGCACTGCCGGATGTACATTAAGAAAGTATGGAGCTTAATCATCAAAATCACTGATCATTCAAAATCAGTGTTCTAGAACAGCGGTTCTCTCTGGGGGGGGCGTAGAAGAATTCCATGGGAGGCGTCAACAAATTTTTAAAAAAATTGAATTTGATGTAGGACACAAACACACAATCATTGAAATTTTTTTATAGCTTAATAGATCTATAAAGCTCTATTTCTTTACTCGTTTTCTTCCTTTCCAAAATCTCCTCGATGATACCCAAAGTCTTCCAAAAGACCTAGTAAATGAAATGAAGGACCTAATATCTGAGCGTTTGTTGTCTCTGAAGAACAAAATCGGAGCCTATTTCCCAGATATAAGCTCGGAAAACTGGGAATTCAAGTTAACAAGTGACCCCTTTCAAATCAACATTGATATACCTCCTGATCACATTCAAGAACAAACAATTGACTTGCAATGTGATTCCAAAGCTAAATTGGATTTCCCAAACATGGATCTCGAAGATTTCTGGCTACTATATCTTCCTGTTTACCCAGAAGTAGCAATGGAGGCAGTCAAGTTGCTTGTACAATTTTCATCAACTTATCTATGCGAGACAGGATTTTCAGCCCTGGCTAATATAAAATCTAAATATCGAACCAGACTAGATGTGGAAAGTGACCTGCGGTGTTCTTTGTCAAAATTTCATCCAAACATACAAAAAATAGTTAACGAGAAACAGTGTCAGCCCTCACACTAGCACTACAAAAGTAGAGAACATTTTTCTGGTTATTACTTAAACATATTGTAAGTAAATTTATCATATATAAGTCTAAATTAACTTGATCCGTGAAGGGAGGCGTGACCTCACACCAAAGTGTGAAGGGGGGCTCAGAGCCTAAAAGGTTGAGAACCCCTGTTCTAGAATATAGAAATGGTTTAAATTATTAAGGCAGGATTTTTATTGAAATGTAACTCAATATGTATCATAGGGGTGAAAATTCTATGCACTTGACTATGAAACTAAAAACTAAATTCGATTTTCAGTAGCGCCATAGACTGTTTTCGAGTTTTCAGCTACCGGGTCGATTCAGCCTTAGAAGTACCTACAGACAAAACCAACATAATGAACGGTTGAAGCACGGAGTTACACACACACTACCGTGTGACCCAAATAAGGGAAGTTTACCCTGCCCTCTTTCTTATGCCTTGGTCGTATATCAAGTAATACAAAAAAAATTTAAAGTAAATTTCTTCTCAAGTCGTTTAAGAAATATTTCGTTTTAGTTTATTTATATACTCGTATTACAGTCAATAAAAATAAAGTAACAGCCTATGCGTTAAAACAGCTGTTCTACCACACATTCTATAACATAAAATCAGCTGTTTTATGAAAATATGTTATCACCTATTTTAAGCCAAATCCAACGAAATAACTATATTGCATACATTGCATCTTTTCTTTTTCTCCATATTAAACTAATATTAATTCATTAAATTCAATTTATTAAATAATGTTTGAAATAAATGTATTAAGATCAAGTGTCATCCACTTCAAGTTCTAAAAAGTGTATTTGGACCTAAGCGGACGAATAAAACGTTTTTTATTAATAATTGAAAATTTGAACATATATATATATATATATATATATATATATATATATATATATATATGTATATATATAGATTTTTTGGACTAGGAGACTGACAGACTTACCTTGGTAAGAGTCCACACTGTAGTCTTGAAATAGAAACACATAAAAGCACTTAAACAATGATATATTTCAACCACACAGTGGTCTTTGTCTTTGTGTGGTTGAAATATATCATTGTTTAAGTGCTTTTATGTGTTTCTATTTCAAGACTACAGTGTGGACTCTTACCAAGGTAAGTCTGTCAGTCTCCTAGTCCAAAAAATCTAAATAATCTTTACCAACCAAAACTAACCTATATATATATATATATATATATATATATATATATATATATATATATATATATATATATATATATATATGTATATACAGTTAAGTCTCTAAATTTCGAGGCCCGATATTTCAACCTTCCGTTAAATTCGAGCCTATTTCTGTTTGAGCTCATTTTATGTACTTGAAAAGAAATGATTCGAGCCTCCAATAAATGTTGAATCAATACGGTAGGCAAAGATAATGAGTCGGGCCATCTACCTCGAATAGAAATTGAAAAACTTGTTTTTTACTGAGTAGTATTTAGTTTTAGTTTTCGTGAGTTTTAAGTTTTATGTTGATTCTGTTGGTAAGAGTATTAAATATTCAATACAAACCTTTCTACCATTGTATATGACGAGAGGGTTATATTATTATTTTTGGTATTACTCGGCAAAAATCTACTACTTACTGATATTATTCAGCACACCCGTTTCGTGTAGATTAGTACATTGCTCAATGCTTTGGGTCAAAGACAAGACTGTTGCTCGGGTGTGTTTTATTGGTGTGAGTCTGTGATGTATTGGTGTTCTGACTCTCACCAATACAACACATGTGAGCAACAGTCTTGTCCTTGACTCACATCACTGAACAATGCACTGATCTAGTGCGAAACGCGTCTGTTGAACAATATCAGTAAGTATTGCAGTGTTTTTTTTTCTTTGCCTAGAGATACCAAAAGTAGTAATTTGAAAAACCTCAAGTTGTACAACACAAAAACTGCAGAGATTTTATTATCTGATGATTATCAGCTTAACATATTTTCACCTGTTGATTATTTTGAAAAACGATTATCCACAAATAGTCCAGATTTTTTCATCGTGTCTCATCAAGTGAATCATAATTAAATGGAACAGTTTTCCTATATTAAAAGGCGTTCTCAAATCACTTCGTCATCATTTCGTCCTTGTTTGTACAAGTGTTGCTTCCAGCCGCCTAAACAAACTGACTGGCGTTGTCACCACGATAGTGCTTCCATGTCACTCTGCACGTATATTCCCTCACCAATGTGTTCTCCAATGGCATTTCCATTAATAATTACTCGGTTATTTGTATTAACTCAGTACTATGAAGTATATGATATGTGAAAGTAGTTGCTCGTATTACGCTACCATTGTTTTGGTTACCCGTTCTTATGTTGTTAATAAATTAACATTATCTTTTTTACGTGTTTCTTAATGTGAGGGAAAATCATTATTTGATACAATGAACACTTGTACATAAGTATGAGGACTCAAGTCTTCGAATTACGAACAAGTAATATGTATAAATAAAATTAAGTAAATTCGTAAAGTTTGTTAATATAAGTTTTGAGCACTGTGCACGAATTTTAACTAAACAAATAATGCAAAAATATTTTAAAAATTCCTACAAGTCAATTCCTGCTTGGGACAACAAAAAAGGTTTTATTGTAGGTACTTTTTATTAAATAATTACAATTAACATAAATAAAATAACATAACTTATATCTGAAATCAGCTGTTTCACCACATAAACTGTAACACAAAATCAACTGTTTTATAAAAACATATGTTATCATTTATTTTTAGCCAAATGTGACGAAATAACTATATTGCATACTTTGCCCAATTTGTGAAACGTTTTCTCCCATATAAAACTAAAATTAATTCAATAGATTTAGTTAATAAACTAATATTTGAAAAATATTATTCACTAACATAAAGTTTCACCCACTAAAAGCTTTAAAAAAAGTATTTGAATTTGAATGTATGAATAAAAAGTATTATATTGGCAAGTGAAAATTTGAACTATGTATATATATATATATATATATATATATATATATATATATATATATATATATATATATATATATATATATATATATATATATAATTTTTGTTTTGTTTTGTTAGATAATTATTTTTCTTGAAGATGCTGGTACTGTTTTATCGGCGAAAAGCTTTGAATAATATATGCATTAAAAGTATTCTTGTTTTTGAAATATTTTTAATTTATTAACTATATTACAAGAAAACATATCACCATATTTAATATATATATATATATATATATATATATATATATATATATATATGTGTGTGTGTGTGTATTAATATATATATATATATATATATATATATTAAAACAACACAGGTTATTCAAATACAAGAATATTTATTATTTTATATCCAAAGCTTTTCATTCCTGATGATGTTAGTACTGTTTGCCAACGAAAAGCTTTGGATATAAAATAATAAACATTCTTGTATTTGAATAACCTGTGTTGTTTTAAATTATTAAACAAGAAAACGTATTTTATATTTATAAATACATATATATATATATATATATATATATATATATATATATATATATATATATATATATATATATATATATATATATATATTTTTAGGTTAGTTTTGGTTGGTAAAGATTATTTAGATTTTTTGGACTAGGAGACTGACAGACTTACCTTGGTAAGAGTCCACTCTGTAGTCTTGAAATAGAAACACATAAAAGCCTTTTGAAAGCCACATGAAAGTCTTTTATGTGTTTTTATTTCAAGACTACAGAGTGGACTCTTACCAAGGTAAGTCTGTCAGTCTCCTAGTCCAAAAAATCTATATATATATATATATATATATATATATATATAGGGAGAATGTGAAGTAATAGTAGGGATTGAATGAACGAATGAATAAATAAAAACTCACTGTAGTATATTTTTTTATTATTGATTTGTTGTGAACAATAAATAATTTATTTGTTAATAAATATGTTGCAAACAGATTTTATTTGTTTAGTTATATATAGTTTGCACTTGAAGTGTAATCACAAGGTCATAAAATTATAACAGCGTCAACGAAACGGTAATAGTTTTGAAGCTAGTTTAATCACTAAATCCTAGGATCGTTACTGTTGAGTCATCACCCAAATCACTGAATGTTGCCACGTCAAACAGCTGACAGAATGATTCCGCTATACAGTACTTAACATTTTAATACGATTGCGCGATACTATTAGAGTTCTATTTTTATTTTCAGTGTTTTAACTGTAATATAATCGAGTAGATTTTTTCCATAAGTTCTGAAAGTGTACTAAAAGTGTATATGTCTTAGAAGCTTACTAAAAACATTTCAAAGAAGGACGCAATCAATAAGGAGTTATCGCAAGTACACTAATTGCTCTCGTTATTAACAGTTCAAAGAGCAAAAACCGTTTATTTATATCTCCAGAGATAATGAAAACAAATAAACAATCATTTGCATTCTTTCCACATTTTTGTTCTTAGATTGAAAATATTAAGATGAATATCAAGATTGAAAACGATTTAATCATCATCATACCACGTTTACTAATGTACGAGAACCTTATACAGATATAATATTAATAATAACAATAAATAACAGTAGTGCAGTAAAATACAAGTAATAATATTATTATGTTTAACTAAATTGAACAATTAACATAAAATTTCGAGTAACTATTCTCGAACAAATTATGTTCAACAAAATAGGGTATAAACTCTTAACAACAAACTTAATAAAATAATTTGAAAAACTTTCAGATTTAAAATAAAACAATGTTTATTTCTATTCTAATGGGCGATTGATTTAACTACGAACATAGTTCGCCTATTTAGAGTTATTATTTTGTATGTGTGTGTCTTTAGGTGGTATTACAAACCTTAAATCAATAAAGGAAAATAACATTAACTGTCTTTGGTAACAAGTAATACAAAAAAAAAAAAAATTAATTAATTAAAGTCATTTCCTATTTAAGTAAACAAAAAACAAAAACAAAAATTTAGTTACTTTTCATTAAATAATTATAATTAATAGAAATATGTGTGTAAATATAATATGGTGGTACGTTTTCTTGTAATATAGTTAAATAATAAAATTATTTTAAATACAAGAATACTTTTAAATTATATATATATATATATATATATATATATATATATATATATATATATATATATATTTATAGACACACACACACACACACACACAGAAAAAGAGACAGACAAATAGACAGTCAGGTAGACAGACAGGAAGAAAGACAGACATAAATAAAGACAGACAGACAGGTAGACAAACAGGAAGACAGACAGAAAGGCAGAAAGAAAGACAGACAGACAGAAAGAAAGACAGACAGACAGAAACACACACACACACACACACACACACACACACACACACACACACACACACACACACACACACACACACACACACACACACACACACACATACATACACATACACTCACATGTTAATAAGGATTTTATTCTGGGGGGGGCTATGTTTATTTTAAACATTTGGACTGGCTGACTGACTTTTTTATTTGGGTGACAATTTTTGTTTTGTGTGTGTCAGTTCATGTATATAGTAAGGGTGTTTGGGGGACATAAAATAGTGTAAATATGTGTAATAAAGCTTAGAGCTAGAATGGAATAACAAAGTTGCTTAACTAATTGTGGTTTATATCTGTTTCAGGTAAGCTCAAGACTTGTTCTGCAATAGAAAGTGGATAAGTACTTAGCTTAGAGCATTATTGAGTTCTTAGATTCAGAGTTTTGTAACGCTCGCTCAGTGATTCCGTGGTTCTGTTGCTTTAATGAGTAAGTTCGTCTCAAGGCGTGCTTTAGTTAAAAGGATCTGTTCTAGCTAATGCATGTCGCTTTTCTTTGCTTATAAATCCCCATTACTTCGTCGGGTGTACAATATAATTTTAACCATATTTTTAACATCTTGAATGATTACAAAATAGTACGAAATGATATAACAGGATTCTGACAGCATTTTACATTGTAAGGCTATCATAGAATCTGATTTTCGTAACAAATCTTCGCAGAATTACTATAAGATACGGTATCGTTTATTTACATATATAATAGGCTCTAGTTCCGGTCCTTTTAGGCTCTGTACCGCCTAATAACTAATTTTGAAGTCACGTTTCTTCTTATCATATGTTGATACTGTATTAAGTACATTAAACGTTCACTAATCCGACAGATATGGGCATGGAATACCGCCGGATTACAGAAGGGTCAATAAAAACACATGTACATTAAACAGTATTTATGTGTATTGCCCAAAAATTAAAAAAGCATAGAAAAATATATCTGTACTCTACTTGAATTGATAAAATGAGAATCAATGTTCTGTTCTGTACTGTACAGTAAAAGGTTACCTTATCTCAAATGGTAAAAAAAAATATGTTTCCTTTAACACAGCAACGGCATTGTTCCCTTGTACTGCAGTAATAGTCACTGTACATAGCTACTGCTACAACACACGGCACGAAATCGTTTGCATAGGGGCCGGATTATAGAGAGTTTACTTTAGTGTCATCGAAATCTGCATGTTCATTTCAGTTACGATTTGGCTGCAGAAAAAGATGAGCGTGTCACCCACACCATAGCCTCATAGAAAGAGCTCAATAACTTGGTACATGCTATGTTAAAATAAGTTATAACATATGATTTCATAAAACAGCTGGTGTTATGTTATAGGGTAAATTATATAACAGCTGTTTTAACTTATAGGTTATGTTACCTTATTTATATTAATCGCAATTATTTAATAAAATATAACTATAATAAAATTTCTTTTTGTCGAACTAAGTAGAAATTTACTTAATTTGTAACCGCTAATAGCGGTATCTTCATTTTTTAATAACGTATTTATTGTTTAGAATGTATTTTTTAGAAAAAAATCATATGTATAGGAAAAATTTCGGGATTGACATAGATTTTGATCACTATTACCTGTGTTTGTACCTCATGTTAGCAGCTTGGTGGTCTCAAATACTGCGATGAATATTTGAAATATAATAAAGCTTGGACTAACCTTTAGCTAACTAGATAAATTAAATGAATTATTGATTGTTTATTGTCTATTTAAACATGTCAGAAATCTATTTGCGGACGTATTTTAACGTAAACAACAGCAATCGATATAAGGCAAATCGAATGTATAGCATTCACGTTTGTTTCATGGTAATACTTCCGTCACTGTAAATGTTTCCTCGAGAATATTACACTATATATTTCAGTCCATAGATAATCATTACAACTAATCTATGACAGGTTCTTCCTTGAGATGCTCAGTCTAGTCTGTGTCTTGTTTACAATGTTTCCTCAGGAATATTACACTTTATATTTCAGTCCATAGATAATCATTACAACTAATCTATAACAGGTTCTTCCTTAAGATGGTCAGTCTATTCTGTATCTTGTTTACAATGTTTCCTCAGGAATATTACACTTTATATTTCAGTCCATAGATAATCATTACAACTAATCTATAACAGGTTCTTCCTTAAGATGGTCAGTCTATTCTGTATCTTGTTTACAATGTTTCCTCAGGAATATTGCACTTTATATTTCAGTCCATAGATAATCATTACAACTAATCTATAACAGGTTCTTCCTTAAGATGGTCAGTCTATTCTGTATCTTGTTTACAATGTTTCCTCAGGAATATTGCACTTTATATTTCAGTCCATAGATAATCATTACAACTAATCTATAACAGGTTCTTCCTTAAGATGGTCAGTCTATTCTGAATCTTGTTTACAATGTTTCCTCAGGAATATTGCACTTTATATTTCAGTCTATAGATAATCATTACAACTAATCTATGACAGGTTCTTCCTTAAGATGGTCAGTCTATTCTGTATCTTGTTTACAATGTTTCCTCAGGAATATTGCACTTTATATTTCAGTCCATAGATAATCATTACAACTAATATATAACAGGTTCTTCCTTAAGATGGTCAGTCTATTCTGTATCTTGTTTACAATGTTTCCTCAGGAATATTGCACTTTATATTTCAGTCCATAGATAATCATTACAACTAATCTATAACAGGTTCTTCCTTAAGATGCTCAGTCTATTCTGTATCTTGTTTACAATGTTTCCTCAGGAATATTACACTTTATATTTCAGTCCATAGATAATCATTACAACTAATCTATAACAGGTTCTTCCTTAAGATGCTCAGTCTATTCTGTGTCTTGTTTACAATGTTTCCTCAGGAATATTGCACTTTATATTTCAGTCCATAGATAATCATTACAACTAATCTATAACAGGTTCTTCCTTAAGATGCTCAGTCTATTCTGTATCTTGTTTACAATGTTTCCTCAGGAATATTACACTTTATATTTCAGTCCATAGATAATCATTACAACTAATCTATAACAGGTTCTTCCTTAAGATGCTCAGTCTATTCTGTATCTTGTTTACAATGTTTCCTCAGGAATATTGCACTTTATATTTCAGTCCATAGATAATCATTACAACTAATCTATAACAGGTTCTTCCTTAAGATGGTCAGTCTATTCTGTATCTTGTTTACAATGTTTCCTCAGGAATATTGCACTTTATATTTCAGTCCATAGATAATCATTACAACTAATCTATAACAGGTTCTTCCTTAAGATGCTCAGTCTATTCTGTATCTTGTTTACAATGTTTTCTCAGGAATATTGCACTTTATATTTCAGTCCATAGATAATCATAACAACTAATCTATAACAGGTTCTTCCTTAAGATGCTCAGTCTATTCTGTGTCTTGTTTACAATAATTATGCCACCACTGTGGTATTTGGCAACGAAAGGCTATAGAATATATGCTGTATAAATAGCTTAGACTTAACGTAAAGGAATTTATTCAATGTGTTTCACTTTGGTGTTGACGCTTACGTACTTTTACTGGGCAGACGTTTACGTAGTAAGTTATTTAGACAAAAAATTTTGAAGTAAATTCCTACTTAGGTCAGCAAAGATAAATTTTCTTCAAGTTACTTTTTATTAAATAATTACGATTAAATAAATAAAATAATATAACCTATGTATTTAAACAGCTGTTCTACCATTTAACCTATAACATTATTTCAACTGTTTTATGAAATCATATGTTATCACGTATTTTAAGTCAAACGGGACGAAAAAACTATATTGCATACCTTGCTCCTTTTTTAAAACATCTTCTATCACATATAATTCTTCTATCCTTGTTCCTTTTGCGAAAACGTTTTCTGTTTATATTAAACTAAAATTAATTCATTACAATTTAAACATCAACTATAAGTTTAAAAAAAATGTGTTTGAACTTGATTTATTGAATAAAAAGTATTTATTAACAGTTGAAAATTTGAACAATGTGTGTGTGTGTGTGTGTGTGTGTATATATATATGTATTATAAATTAATAAATTAAAAATATTTCAAAAACAAGAATACTTTTATTACATATATTATTCAAAGCTTTTTGCCGATATAACAGTACCAGCATCTTCAGGAAAATAATTATGTAACAAAATATTTTTACAAAAATTAAAACATATGTACTACTTAGTATTCGTATATGTATTAGAAGTATTCTTGTTTTTGAAATACTGTATTTTTAATTTATTAACCATATTACAAGAAAACATATCACCATATTTGATATTATTGTTAATTGTAAACACATATTCCACCTCTAAGTGCAATTAATTTTACCTTTTATGATGAGGCACGTTTCGGTCACTTGACCCTTGTCGATTCACTGAATTAATTTTTGAAAAATTAATTCAGTCATTAGACAATGGTCAAGTGACCGACAGATGCCTCATCAGATAAGGTAAAAATAATTGCACGTAGTGGTGGAATAATCTTTACAATTAACAACTTCATATAATCAGTGCAGCGGAAAAATAATGGACAACGTGAAATATCACGATATATATATATATATATATATATATATATATATATATATATATATATATATATATATATATATATATATATATATATATATATAACCCCACTTTAATGTACTTAAACAAGAATCGTACTTTTGCGAGTCGATTTTCGAGAACTATTAATTACTTGCTTTCATTTTCAAGCTTATTTAGAAGGCTCTTAATAGGCCCCTTTTATATTTATAATACAAGTATTTTAGTAACGATTGAAAATATGAACAAGATATATAAATAAATAAATAAATATATATATATATTTTTTTTAAAACAACATAGGTTATTCAAATACAAGAATATTTATTAATTTATATCCAAAGCTTTTCGTTGGTAAACAGTACCAACATCATCAGGAATGAAAATTACAATGATTTGTAATTTTCATTCCTGATGATGTTGGTACTGTTTAGGCCTACCAATGAAAAGCTTTGGATATAAATTAATAAATATTCTTGTATTTGAATAACCTATATTGTTTTAAATTATTAAACAAGAAAACGTATTATATATATATATGGAGAGAGTGAACTAATAGAAGAAATTAATAAATAAAAGTATGTAACTAATGAGAGGGGTTTTACATTTTCCAGAAAATGTTAAAAATTCTAAGGGCACTCTTACAGTAACTTTAGGCATATAAACGTGAAAGCGTTTCTTTTCTTTAAGGGAAAATTTGTAAGAAGAGTATATTTGAGTGTGAACCATTTTGGTAACGCTGAAAAGTTTGTTGAAAACTGCGTTTTTTGCTAGACGGATTCTGTTTATAATTTTTAGTCATACCGTGTCTTGTCTGGATGTATCGATTGTTTTCCAAAGGCTACGAACTAATCTCGTTTGTTACTCCATTGTTAGTCGTGACACAAAGACGGAAAACGCGCTGTTGTCATCATCTAAAACAAACCGAGCAGGAACACATTTTATGATTCTTAGCAGTGTGTTCTTAATAAAAACATGTATCTTAATATCGAGGCTCACAGAACGAAAAGAAACACAATAGTTTATTAAATCACAAGTTCTTTAGATAAACAAGAAATTAAAAATAATAATAATAATAATAATAAGTCAATTCATACTGAAGTTAAACAAGACAAAGGTTTATTTTAGTTACTTTTCGTTTTATAATTCCAATTAATATAAGTATGTATATACTTATGAATATACTACAGAATTAAAATATTAAGTGGCAAAGTAGAAAGTGAATTTGTTTGCTATTTTCTATTTCTCTCTCTTGTACTTGATGTTGGAGTGTTATTTTTGTTCTTATTTATTTGCTTTCTTTTTTAGTTTTCAATTTATGAAGCTGATGGGGGTCTATAATTTCTCATTCTATCCATCTCTTGTAATGCTTCAATATTGCAAGGAACTATTCTCTTATAATTTCGTCTATATCTAAGTAATAGATGTCTTGCTATGGAAACGTTGGCTCAATGCCAAGTGCTGGATTTCAAACATGTAGTCATTTAGTTCGAGTCCGACTGATATATCAACTTTTATTTGAAATTTAATTAATGAGTAAATATTTGAAAAAACTGTATTAACATCAAGTGACAACCACTGCATGTTTAAAATATATATTTGAAATTACGTGGATGAATACAAACTATGTTACAGAAAATTGAAAATTTGTACAAAATATATATATATATATATATATATATATATATATATATATATATATATATATATATATATATATACACGTGGAGAGGGTAAACTAATAGAAATGAAAAATTGTAATTGTTTATTAATTTAGAATAATATTATTCTCCTTCTTATGGACGTTATCGTATTCACTGCTTGCACTTTTACTTCACGCATGCTCTATTTACCAAGTGCAAAAGTAAATTCTTATTTCTTAAAAAAATTAAATCTATTCTTATCTAACATTTTTAGCCTAACTTTAATATATATCCTATAAAGTAATGTAGCTTGAGAACTTCTTATAATGGCCTTTGATTTATAACGTTGACGCGCGCGGGCTTGGGTGTATGTAAAATTGTTAATTATTGGGGCGTCGACATCGTGTTTGGTATTTTTCCATTGTTACTTAGGAATGTCTACATCACCAGATATAATACTCAATCTGGTAGTCATCCGACATCAACCCTTTACCCAGAATTAATAAAGGAAACTGTCAACCCTTGACCCAGAATTAATAACGGAAACTGTCAACCCTTTACACATAATTAATAACGGAAACCGTCAAACCTTTACCCAGAATGATTAACGGAAACTGTCAACCCTTTACCCAGAAATAATAACGGGAACCGTCAAACCTTTACCCAGAATTAATAACGGAAGCTGTCAACCTTTTACCTAGAATTAATAACGGAAACTTTTAACTCTTTACACAGAATTAATAACGGAAACCGTCAAACCTTTACCCAGAATTAATAACGGAAACTGTCAACCCTTTACCCAGAATGATTAACGGAAACTGTCAACCCTTTACCCAGAAATAATAACGGGAACCGTCAAACCTTTACCCAGAATTAATAACGGAAGCTATCAACCCTTTACCTAGAATTAATAACGGAAACTGTTAACTCTTTACTCAGAATAATTAACGGAAACTGTCAACCCTTTACCCAGAATTAATAACGGAAACTGTCAACCCTTTACCCAGAACGTTTAACGGAAACTGTCAACCCTTTACCCAGAATTAATAACGGAAACTGTCAACACTTTACACAGAATTAATAACGGAAACTGTCAACCCTATACCCAGAATTAATAACGGAAGCTGTCAACCCTTTAGCTAGAATTAATAACGGAAACTGTCAACCCTTTACCCAGAATTAATAACGGAAACTGTCAACCCTTTACCCAGAATAATTAACGGAAACTGTCAACCCTTTACCCAGAATAATTAACGGAAACTGTCAACCCTTTACCCAGAATTAATAACGGAAACTGTCAACCCTTTACCCAGAATAATTAACGGAAACTGTCAACACTTTACCCAGAATTAATAACGGAAACTGTCAACACTTTACCCAGAATAATTAACGGAAACTGTCAACCCTTTACCCAGAATAATTAACGGAAACTGTCAACCCTTTGCCCAGAATTAATAACGGAAACTGTCAACCCTTTGCCCAGAATAATTAACGGAAACTGTCAACCCTTTACCCAGAATAATTAACGGAAACTGTCAACCCTATACCCAGAATTAATAACGGAAGCTGTCAACCCTTAAGCTAGAATTAATAACGGAAACTGTCAACCCTTTACCCAGAATTAATAACGGAAACTGTCAACCCTTTACGCAGAATTAATAACGGAAACTGTCAACCCTTTACCCAGAATAATTAACGGAAACTGTCAACCCTTTACCCAGAATAATTAACGGAAACTGTCAACCTTTTACCCAGAATAATTAACGGAAACTGTCAACCCTTTACCCAGAATAATTAACGGAAACTGTCAACCCTTTACCCAGAATAATTAACGGAAACTGTCAACCCTTTACCCAGAATTAATAACGGAAACTGTCAACCCTTTACCCAGAATTAATAACGGAAACTGTCAACCCTTTACCCAGAATAATTAACGGAAACTGTCAACCCTATACCCAGAATTAATAACGGAAGCTGTCAACCCTTAAGCTAGAATTAATAACGGAAACTGTCAACCCTTTACCCAGAATTAATAACGGAAACTGTCAACCCTTTACGCAGAATTAATAACGGAAACTGTCAACCCTTTACCCAGAATAATTAACGGAAACTGTCAACCCTTTACCCAGAATAATTAACGGAAACTGTCAACCTTTTACCCAGAATAATTAACGGAAACTGTCAACCCTTTACCCAGAATAATTAACGGAAACTGTCAACCCTTTACCCAGAATAATTAACGGAAACTGTCAACCCTTTACCCAGAATTAATAACGGAAACTGTCAACCCTTTACCCAGAATTAATAACGGAAACTGTCAACCCTTTACCCAGAATAATTAACGGAAACTGTCAACCCTTTACCCAGAATAATTAACGGAAACTGTCAACCCTTTACCCAGAATGAATAACGGAAACTGTCAACCCTTTACCCAGAATAATTAACGGAAACTGTCAACCCTTTACCCAGAATAATTAACGGAAACTGTCAACCCTTTACCCAGAATTAATAACGGAAACTGTCAACCCTTTACCCAGAACGTTTAACGGAAACTGTCAACCCTTTACCCACAATTAATAACGGAAACTGTCAACACTTTACACAGAATTAATAACGGAAACTGTCAACCCTATACCCAGAATTAATAACGGAAGCTGTCAACCCTTTAGCTAGAATTAATAACGGAAACTGTCAACCCTTTACCCAGAATTAATAACGGAAACTGTTAACCCTTTACCCAGAATAATTAACGGAAACTGTCAACCCTTTACCCAGAATAATTAACGGAAACTGTCAACCCTTTACCCAGAATTAATAACGGAAACTGTCAACCCTTTACCCAGAATTAATAACGGAAACTGTCAACCCTTTACCCAGAATAATTAACGGAAACTGTCAATCCTTTACCCAGAATTAATAACGGAAACTGTCAACCCTTTACCCAGAATAATTAACGGAAACTGTCAACCCTTTACCCAGAATAATTAACGGAAACTGTCAACCCTTTACCCAGAATTAATAACGGAAACTGTCAACCCTTTGCCCAGAATAATTAACGGAAACTGTCAACCCTTTACCCAGAATAATTAACGGAAACTGTCAACCCTATACCCAGAATTAATAACGGAAGCTGTCAACCCTTAAGCTAGAATTAATAACGGAAACTGTCAACCCTTTACCCAGAATTAATAACGGAAACTGTCAACCCTTTACGCAGAATTAATAACGGAAACTGTCAACCCTTTACCCAGAATAATTAACGGGAACTGTCAACCCTTTACCCAGAATAATTAACGGAAACTGTCAACCTTTTACCCAGAATAATTAACGGAAACTGTCAACCCTTTACCCAGAATAATTAACGGAAACTGTCAACCCTTTACCCAGAATAATTAACGGAAACTGTCAACCCTTTACCCAGAATTAATAACGGAAACTGTCAACCCTTTACCCAGAATTAATAACGGAAACTGTCAACCCTTTACCCAGAATTAATAACGGAAACTGTCAACCCTTTACCCAGAATTAATAACGAAACCCTATCAATAATAACCGTGCCTTGCCCAAGCACTGCTAAAAATATCGTATTAAAATGTACCCAAGCAAATCCAGATGTAAATATTATTATAAAAATTGCCAAATATTAAATTCCAAATACATTACTGAAACCCATTTCCCGTGATTTTGGATTAAATGGGAAAATTCTGTAGTCCGGTAATACAGGTCTAATGCTACTTTAGAAACAATAACAACCTTTCAGCCAGGCCATATCGACTGGCTAACAATCGACATCAGACTGTACTTAATGGCTGCATTACCCGAATTTTTCGATCACAGATTACAGACTATAGTAACATTTTTATTTAATGATTGGTGTGGCGTGTGTAAAATAAAGGAAACGATTTTATTGCGACTATTTTAACAGGTTTTAGCTACAGATGAAGCTTTTCAATATATTCTTTGAGCTCGCACACAATCGTGGACATGAATTGTGGCAGGATTTTTAGGAAGTTTATTTTACGTTACACAACCCTCAACAATAAGTAATATAAACAAAAAAAAAGTCAATTCCTACTTAGTTAACAAAACAAATTCTGCTTTATATTTTTTAATTAAATAACAACAATAAATATAAATAAAGTTACATAACCTATGCGTTGAAACAGCTGTTCTATCACTTAACCTATAACATAAAATCACCTGTTTTATGAAAACATATGTTATCACTTAGTTTAAGCCAAATTTGACGAAGTAACTATATTGCAAACCTTGCTTCTTTTTTGAAAATTTTTTTCCTCTAAAAAACTATAGTTTAATAATTATTAAATTGAATTAATGAATTATTACTTGACTAAATAACATCAAGTGTCATCCACTACAAGTTTAAAAAATTGTATTTAAACTTTAGTGAACGAATAAAAAGTATTTTATTAACGATCGAAAATTCGAACAAGATATATAAATGTATGTAGGGAAATAGAGTGTGAACTAGAAATAGAAGGGATTAAATAATGATTCCTGTAAGTTCATTAAACCGTTCCAGATAGCCTTAAATAACTTGTACTCCAAGGTTATGTTTGGAAGGACTCTGGAAGAGGAATTTATTGTCCGCTCCGCAGTACCCCAACCATCTGCAGTTTAATATCGCCCGTCATGAAGCTGTTACAGAGGCAGGAAATATTGGATATAATTAGCAAAACGTGGCAAATATATGCCTAAGCTGACGTCATTTTAGAAATGATATTTCCTTATAGAAGAAGCGCTACAAACATATCTGAACAGAGAAGCAAGGTCGTAGTTATTTAGTAGAAAACAAATACCATATGAGAATGCCAGTGGAAACATGTAGAAAACACTTTGCTATCTCTCACACAACAATTTAAATTTCACATTTGACACAAACCTAGGCGCAGAATTTAAATCACCCCAGAATTATTCTCTTGGAAACAAAAGAATTATTCTAAGAAGTCGTTCATATTTTGGGAACCTAAAGCTATTCGGCCCTCAATTACTGAAGAACAATAAAGCAGTACAATACTCTGGTTAGGGCAGAGACATGGAGCATCTTTGTAGTAAATTGAAGATCGTCGATAGGAAAATCTAGGTGTTCAAAAAAACAGGAAATAATAGTTTGAACTACTTCGATGGAATATGAAAGATTAAAGCTTAAGAAATTCAGAGGATTTTAAATATCGAGGGTATCGTTAATTACGTAGAATTGTGCAGACGAAGAGGGGTTGCCATGCGTGAAGATAGAGTGCAACGGGAGTTTTGGAGGTAGCAATAAGTACTAGCAGATGGATGAATGAAATAAAGGAAGATATAACATTGAGAGCCAGAAATTGGAAGGACACTGTCAGAAAAGAGCGAGCTACACCACTTGCAAGCTAGACGCCCTGTAGGGTCATGTGGAAGTAGGGGTAATACATATCAATACTGGCCTATAACTACTAAATGAGATCCCTCGCCCTTAACTCTTAATTTTACTTACAACTGAAAATTTATTTATTTACGAGCTGACGCCAAATTTGAAAACTGTAAGTTTATGTATTCTTAGCGTCTAACATTACTAGTTCTGTCGATAGTTTTATCAGAACAAATATCGGAAAAGTTGGAGTAAATATATGTTTTGATAATCTAGTAAGCAGAGCTATCATATAACAAACACAAATCTTATGAAGCTTACATATAGAAAGCCTACGTATCAGAGAAACTGGATCTGTGATGTGTACATTCAATTGTACTACATTCTTCATATCTCTTAGAATATTTCTATATATTTGAGTAGAGTTCTGCTTTCTCTAACGTTACAATATATGACGCGTTTCGGAGTGACTCCCTTTTCAAAACTTTAATGAGTCCTGTACGTCAAAACTATTGTACGATTTAAGTTTTGAAAATGGAGCCATTCCAAAACGCGACAACAGAGGAAAATAATGTAACGTCAGGGAAGGCAGAAAACTGTACTCATATATATATATATATATACTACATTGTCTATTAAATTAATTTATGTTTGCCATTGCGTAACATAATTAGAAAGTTAATCAGATATCCGGGTAAGGCTTTAAGCCTACCTTAACCCCTTATGTAGATAATATTTGTTGTCTCACCATTCATGATACGTTTCCCTCTCGATAGAATTGTTATTCGCCGACAGCGACTGTGTAAAAACTTCCTTTGTTTTCTCTGCGTGAAATTTCTTGATGTGATAAGCTCTTACTTCAGTCCGAAACTTTTCCGTCTGTGTCGCTTGTAACGTATTCCCAGCAGACAACCTTCGAGCGATGGTCTTTCGACTTGAACCTCTCTATGTCCTTTTGCTTGCATTATTTCGACCGTTCAGCTCATTTCAATGTTCTTTATTTTTAGCACTTTGTGAAGTTACAGTCATTTCATTGCCTTTTACCAGTTGTTTTTAAAAGGTTTTTATACTTTTCATTTCTTGTGAATGATTTCCGCTTACTTTTCAAGTGTATAGTTCTGGTCGTTGGGTATGTTTTACACGGGAGAAAAACAGGTCACCCGTCACGAGACGCGTCACAGGCCCGCTTCATATTTTAGCCTAAATTAAGTGATAACGTTTCATTTCACTCAGCTGATTTTATCTTATAGGTTATGTTGTGGAAGAGCTGTTTTAATACCCAGCTTATTTTACTTTGTTTTATCAAGTTAATATGTTATTATCCAATAGTTTCTATCACTCTTGAATTTTGTAGTCCATTACGTTCTTTGAAACTTAATTAATCACTTTTACATTAGTTTATGACTATCCGAACTTTAGTTTTGTAAAACTTACTTAGACAGAACGTTTTCGACCGCTCCGTTGCGTGCTTCAGCTCTTCTGCTTGGAGTTGTTAGGTTAAGCGGTGACGGTTTTAAAGGCAGGTTTTCGATAGTGTCGTATAGTATGTGTGATTTTTATTGGGTTTGTTCGTTTAATATGTTTGTGTTTTGTATTTTGCGTGTCTGTAAATTTCATATTGCTCTAGTTTGTTGAGATGTGGTCCTTTTTTGTTGATGTGTAAGATTTCTAGGTTATGGTAAATGTCTGTGTATTTGTGTCCTGTTTTTTTTTGATTGTCTAATGATTGATTAAAGTATTAGACTTTCTGTCTCAGTAAGTTCTTACAAATTTACGAAATTAAAGTTCAGACAGTTATAAACTAATGTTAAAGTGATTAAATTTTCTATCAATTAATAAATGTAATAATTTATATATCAATAAACATTGTCACAAATAATGTTATGATAATAAAATGATAAAGATATAGTCTTAATGACGTTGGTTTTAAAAAATTCTTTTGTATAATTACTCGTTTTAATGTGTAGAACACGAATATCAACTTTTTCCGCGGAAAATACGGAAAGTTACTTTTTTCACATTTTAAATGTTTGTCTGTAATGTAGGCCTATAGCGTAAACGAGTCTTATTGACGTTGTTTAAAATTTTTGTTGTTGTTTAATTACTTGTTTTAATGTGTAGAACACGAATATCGACTTAAGGCTATATCATTAAGACTATATTTTTACCAATCTAGTATATATGTTTTGTAATTAATAAAACCTAACGTCAGAACGTTTTATTTAAATCCCAATGTACATTTCGATTGCAATCATGTTCAGAGCAAATTATTACAGAAATAACTATTACACATTAACAAAAAAGGACCACATCTCAACACGCTAGAACAAAATGAAATTTACAAAGACACAAAGTACAAACATATTACACGAACAAACCCAATACATATCACACATACTATTTGATACTATCGAAAAAATGCCTTTCAAACCGTCACCGCTTAACCTAACAACAACTCCAAGTAGAAGACACTGAAGATCGCCACGGAGCGATCGAAAACGTTCTGTCTGAGTAAGTTTTTACAAATTTACTCAATTTAAACTTCGGATATTCATAAACTAATGTAAAAGTGATTAATTAAGTTTCACCGAAGTACAAATTCAAGGGTATTACAGGTAGTTATTATTGTAATTATTTCGTCTGAAGATGGTTGCTTTGCAATCCAAATGTACAATAGGATTTACATAAAACGTTCTTTTGGTTAGGAGGTCGCTTTTATTTATAATAACAAATGACACCACAGTTGCTGCAAATTGTTATGTATTTTTTTGTTCAAACCTTTTAAACGAAACCTATCTTATGCGCGTCTGATATTTAGCTAATGATGACTAAAAACCAAAGTTATTGAAACTCTCTTAGAAACACTATCATTAAGCACAGTTTACACCACATCTTGCAATAGCTAAACCGAGATAAGGCTATAGAAATCTTTGAGAGTATTTTGCTTTGAAGTGGACTTTCTATGTACGCATACGGGCATTGTTATCAGTTGAATATTTACGGACAGTAATCTGAATAATAATGACAGCTAGCAACCAGTGAGTTACGAATTAATTTTCTATCTTAAAAAGCCTTTGAACTTCAGAGCCCCATCACTTAACCGATAAGTGTTTGTTGGCAACATTTTTTAACTCCACAACTCAACAAGTAATATAAACTTTAGTTACTTTTTAATAAATAATTGAAATTAATAAATAAAGTAACATAGCCTAGGCTTTAAAATAGCTGCTCCACCATATGTTCTAACATAACCTATAATATGAAATCAGCTGTTTTATGAAACCATATGTTATCACTTATTTGAAGTTAAATGGTACGAACTAACTACATTGCATACCTTTCCCCTTTTGTGAAACGGTTTTTTCTCGCATAAAACTAGAAATAATTCATTAAATTTAATTAATAAATCAATTTTCTAAGAACCGTATTAACTTCTTGAATTTTGTAGTCCATTACGTTCGGTGAATCTTAATAATCATTTAAACAATAGTTTATGAGTATCCGAACTTTATATTTAGTAAATTTGTTAAAACTTACTGAGACAGAACGTTACCGATCGCTATGTGCCGATCTTCATCAGTGTCCGATCGGAAACGTTCTGTCTCAGTAAGTTTCCACAAATTTACTAAATTTAAAGTTCGGATAGTCATAAACTATTGTTTATTAACGTCAAGTGAAATCCACTACAAGTTTTAAAAAAATATTTGAATTTGAGTGGGTGAATAAAAGGTATTTATATATTATTAACGATTGAAAGTTTGAACAAGATATATATATATATATATATATATATATATATATATATATATATATATATATATATATATATATATATAAGGAGAGTGTGATATATTAGAAGGAATTGTAAAAAAGAAAAATGTATCTTAAAAATAGACAGATGAATTAGCGAATGACGTATGTTATTAACAATTGCAGTAAAAATACCTTTGGACTTTTATATCGGTTTGAAAATGGACGCCTTAACCTAGTGCTTATTCGGTAGAGTGATTTGAATTTGTTTGAGCAGTAACGGCTGTAGTTCTATAGTGAACAACCCGCTTCACTACCTTTAGATAGTGTTAAGAGAGAATATTGTCACACCTGCTTGTCTAGCTCACGAGGCTTGCATCGTAATGAGGGGGAATTTACATGAATTTAAAAGTATAAGAGGTGTCTCTTCTACGCTAAAGTGACAGAAAAACTACGGTCAAAGAGAAGAAAGCATATATCTATCCACCTATCTCTCTCGCTCCCTCATTCTCTCTGTCTGTCTGACTCTCTCTCTCTCTCTCTCTCTCTCCCCATATATATATATATATATATATATATATATATATATATATATATATATATATATATATAAAGAGAGAGAGAGAGAGAGAATAAGTTCAGGAGAGGAGACAGAGGGAATGAGGGAGCGAGAGAGATAGGTGGATAGATATATGCTTTGTTCTCTTTGACCGTAGTTTTTCTGTCCGTACCGTATATACCGTATGTATATATAGTCCATCCTTCTATTATTCATCTGTCTATCCCTCTATCTATCTATCTATTTATCGATCTATCCTTCTATAAATCTATCTACCTATCTATCTATTCTTCAATACCTCTATCTATCTATCTATTTATCGATCTATCCACAAATCTATCTATATATCTATCTATCCAGCTATGTATCTTTCTATTCATCTATCTATCTACTTTTCTATCCATCTATCTATCTATCTATCTATATATCTATTTCACATCTATCTATCTATAAATACATCTTTATATCTGTCTATCCATCTATGTATCTTTCTATCCATCTATCTATCTACTCTTCTATCCATCTAGAGATCTACTCTTCTATCCATCAATGTATATATCTATCTATCCATCCATCTATATATCTATCTATCGACTCTTCTATCCATCTATCTATTTACTCTTCTATCCATCTATCTATTTACTCTTCTATCTATCTACTCTTCTGTCCATCCATCTATCTATCTATCTATCTATCTATCTATCTATCTATCTATTTATCCTTCTATCTATCTATTTATCGATCTATCCTTCTATAAATCTATCTACCTATCTATCTATTCTTCAATACCTCTATCTATCCTATCCATCTATCTATCTATTTATCGATCTATCCACAAATCTATCTATATATCTATCTATCCAGCTATGTATCTTTCTATTCATCTATCTATCTACTTTTCTATCCATCTATCTATCTATCTATCTATATATCTATTTCACATCTATCTATCTATAAATACGTCTTTATATCTGTCTATCCATCTATGTATCTTTCTATCCATCTATCTATCTACTCTTCTATCCATCTAGAGATCTACTCTTCTATCCATCAATGTATATATCTATCTATCCATCCATCTATATATCTATCTATCTACTCTTCTATCCATCTATCTATTTACTCTTCTATCCATCTATCTATTTACTCTTCTATCTATCTACTCTTCTGTCCATCCATCTATCTATCTTTATATCTATCTATCTATATATACATCTATTTATCTGCCTATCCATCTATGTATCTTTCTATCCATCTATCTATCTATCTATCTACTCTTCTATCCATCTATATATCTATCTATCCATTTATCTATCTACTTTTCTATCCATCTATCTATTTTCTCTTCTATCTATATACTCTTCTGTCCATCCATCTATATATCTTTATATCTATCTATCTATATATACATCTATTTATCTGCCTATCCATCTATGTATCTTTCTATCCATCTATCTATCTACTCTTCTATCCATCTAGAGATCTACTCTTCTATCCATCAATGTATATACCTATCTATCCATCCATCTATATATCTATCTATCCATCTATCTATCTACTCTTCTATCCATCTATCTATTTTCTCTTATATCTATATACTCTTCTGTCCATCCATCTATCTATCTTTATATCTATCTATCTATATATATATACATCTATTTATCTGCCTATCCATCTATGTATCCTTCTATCCATCTATATATCTATATCCATCTATCTATCCATCTATGTATCTTTCTATCCATCTATATATCGATCTATCCATCTATCTATCTGTTCTGGAACGTAGACCATCTTGTCGTCAGAGAAATGTTTAGCCAAGTAACAGAAGTCAAGAATTGATAGTACACAACATAGTTATATTACGTTTTCCCGTAATTCTGTAGTAAACGTTTTTAAACACATTCCTGGTACTCGGAGATGAGCGAGAACCTCGACTCGTGCGAACAGAATCGTTTCCTGTCGGGGTTACTTTTAACGGAAACTCCTAAGGATTGGTTTTAGATAGGTTACTGCGTATTGTATGTATAGTACAGTGACCAGACAAACAAGAGACTAGTCGGAGCTTTCGTTTCAGTTTTTCTCTTTTAATAATACAAGTTCTATATAAAAACCCGCTCCTAACGGAATTCCCAGTCATTGCATCAACCACAGCCATGCTTAGAACTGACCGTTACAAGAGGTTGAAGATTCATCCTAAGAAAACAAGATCGTATGTCCATTGCTAAAACTGTTCGGAGTCCAACTCTTGCCCAATCACCGGAATGGACTGAACTTAGGAATGGACTCGCAGTCCTCTACAGTCCGGATACTCCACTGTTGGGAGCTGCAGCGGGCAAGTCC
Organism: Prosapia bicincta; assembly: GCA_036971475.1. NCBI lineage: Eukaryota > Metazoa > Arthropoda > Insecta > Hemiptera > Cercopidae > Prosapia > Prosapia bicincta. Next base: position 62,036,611 of record JBAIZL010000007.1, on the reverse strand, counting down.
TTTGACGGAGTTTAGAGAAATTTTATAAAAACATTTAATCTTGACGAGAACATTTAAACATGGACACGAGAACAAGTTAAATAATTCGAAAATGTTTTAAAAAATTGTTCTAGTTTATCAGAGTCTTAGAAAACCACAACTATGTAATTGAAATACAACAACAGAACATAGCAAAGCGAAGAGAAAACATTAGAAACTAGACTGGGACGGGGTAAGGGGGCTTGGGGGGGGGACTAATGCTCGCGCTGTCTGGACCTATGCCAGGAGGTAGAATGATCGCTCAGTACTAATACAACTGCAACGTCTAACATTGAAATCAATTCCGTGTAGCGTGCTAGTGTGACACGTTCCACATACTGTCCTATCTCATTTCACACTCTCCGTATAAAACGTTGTGCATTGTATTTCACTTATTCAATTCCTACTATTAGTCACACTATATATATATATATATATATATATATATATATATATATATATATATATGTCTTGTTAAAGTTTCAATTGTTTTTTGTTTGTTTTTTTTTGACAACTTTATGAGTTTTTTTATTATTACTATAACTGGTCTTATTAGACCAACCATTAACTTTCCTTGCATTATCTTAACCTAAATAGTGACATAACTAACGTTCCCATTGACTCATTAGTTCTTGCCTGAACATTGTCAGTTACATATATTAGAACTAGCACAGCACAACACTACACTACACCAACGCAAATGGGTTGGTTCTCTTCAATCTTCTAACCATGCACTGGCTGTCGAGAAGTTGAAGAGTCATTGTACTTGGATGAAGATGAAGTCTCTTTCCATGTTTTAGGGCCATCTTCTTTATTTCTTCTGTTATCGCCGGGTTATCTCGGTGAATATCTATGATTTTCACACACCAATGGGCATAAAGATATTTCTCAGTATTTTATTTTGCAACGTTTGAAGAATTTATACATTAGATGGCTTTACACATCCCCACAGTTGGCTGCCTTAGAGCAGGCACATCCCCACAGTTGGCTGCCTTAGAGCAGGCACATCCCCACAGTTGGCTGCCTTAGAGCAGGCACATCCCCACAGTTGGCTGCCTTAGAGCAGGCACATCCCCACAGTTGGCTGCCTTAGAGCAGGCACTTCCCCACAGTTGGCTGCCTTAGAGCAGGCACATCCCCACAGTTGGCTGCCTTAGAGCAGGCACATCCCCACAGTTGGCTGCCTTAGAGCAGGCACATCCCCACAGTTGGCTGCCTTAGAGCAGGCACATCCCCACAGTTGGCTGCCTTAGAGCAGGCACATCCCCACAGTTGGCTGCCTTAGAGCAGGCACTTCCCCACAGTTGGCTGCCTTAGAGCAGGCACATCCCCACAGTTGGCTGCCTTAGAGCAGGCACATCCCCACAGTTGGCTGCCTTAGAGCAGGCACTTTCCCACAGTTGGCTGCCTTAGAGCAGGCACATCCCCACAGTTGGCTGCCTTAGAGCAGGCACATCCCCACAGTTGGCTGCCTTAGAGCAGGCACTTCCCCACAGTTGGCTGCCTTAGAGCAGGCACATCCCCACAGTTGGCTGCCTTAGAGCAGGCACATCCCCACAGTTGGCTGCCTTAGAGCAGGCACATCCCCACAGTTGGCTGCCTTAGAGCAGGCACATCCCCACAGTTGGCTGCCTTAGAGCAGGCACATCCCCACAGTTGGCTGCCTTAGAGCAGGCACATCCCCACAGTTGGCTGCCTTAGAGCAGGCACATCCCTACAGTTGGCTGCCTTAGAGCAGGCACATCCCCACAGTTGGCTGCCTTAGAGCAGGCACATCCCCACAGTTGGCTGCCTTAGAGCAGGCACATCCCCACAGTTGGCTGCCTTAGAGCAGGCACTTCCCCACAGTTGGCTGCCTTAGAGCAGGCACATCCCTACAGTTGGCTGCCTTAGAGCAGGCACATCCCCACAGTTGGCTGCCTTAGAGCAGGCACATCCCCACAGTTGGCTGCCTTAGAGCAGGCACATTCCCACAGTTGGCTGCCTTAGAGCAGGCACATCCCCACAGTTGGCTGCCTTAGAGCAGGCACATCCCCACAGTTGGCTGCCTTAGAGCAGGCACATCCCTACAGTTGGCTGCCTTAGAGCAGGCACATCCCCACAGTTGGCTGCCTTAGAGCAGGCACATCCCCACAGTTGGCTGCCTTAGAGCAGGCACATCCCCACAGTTGGCTGCCTTAGAGCAGGCACATCCCCACAGTTGGCTGCCTTAGAGCAGGCACATCCCCACAGTTGGCTGCCTTAGAGCAGGCACATCCCTACAGTTGGCTGCCTTAGAGCAGGCACATCCCCACAGTTGGCTGCCTTAGAGCAGGCACTTCCCCACAGTTGGCTGCCTTAGAGCAGGCACATCCCTACAGTTGGCTGCCTTAGAGCAGGCACATCCCCACAGTTGGCTGCCTTAGAGCAGGCACATCCCCACAGTTGGCTGCCTTAGAGCAGGCACATCCCCACAGTTGGCTGCCTTAGAGCAGGCACATCCCCACAGTTGGCTGCCTTAGAGCCAAACTGGTTTCAAGATCTGATTGTAGATTTTTATTTTATTACGTAATACGAGGTTTGCGTTTCTATCCAGGAGCCAATTGTGCTTACAAAATGTGAAATATTTAATTCCTCCCTCTTTTTCTTGATGTGGAGTTTCCATCTTAGTTTAGCATCTAGATTCATACCTAGATTTTTAGCTTTATTTTCATAAGGGATGATGATTCCGCTAACATCCATTTACGGAGGATCTTTTAATACATTATGTGTGAAGTTGGTGCGGACTGACGTCACTACATTCAGTTTATTAGTAAAGTACCTAATCCACTCAAGTATAAATACATTTTTTAAAGTGGTAGTGGATGATACTTCATGGTTATACAGTTGTTGCTAATATTTATCAAATTTAATTAATTAATCTTAGTTTTATATGGAGGAAAAAGGGGCAAGGTATGCAATATGTTATTTCGTCCCACTTAGCTTAAAATGTTAAATTTCAAAAAACAGCAGATTTTATGTTATAGGTTATGTGGTAAAACAGCCGTGTTAACGCATATGTTATGTTAGTTTAATTATATTAATTGTAATTATTTAATAACAAGTAACTCAAATAAAACCTTTATTTGTTGATCTAAGTAGGAATTGACATTTATTACTTGCTTTCTAACGTTTTTTTCATCTTTAGAAGGTTCGGTTTGGCAGTGATTTGTTGTAGCAGATTTAGCGTTACCTAGGGTGAATCACGAAGAGGTCTGCTACATTTACACCCCAGATTATCGGTACTAAACTTTAAGACCCCCAAGCATCTTGCACTCCCAGAAGAACTAAAGATTTCTGGCCTTGAGACAATCCACACCTTATATCCTGAACCAGATTGGCTGCACGTCTACACCGATGGATCTAAACTTTTTCCCACTGGAGCTGGCGCTGGAGCTTTCTCCAAGATGTTTGAAATCAGCCAGGGCGTTGGGGCAAACGCAAGTAATTTTGATGGGGAAATAACAACAGTGCGACTGGCCGCAGAGGCGCTTGCTGCTCATCACACAGCAACGAACCACTAACGAGCTGTTTTCTTTATAGACTCCCAAGCCGCCATAATTGCAATAGCCGACATCTCTTCAAGAGACTGTTCTAACATATTCTACTGCCGAGAAGCAATCTCACATCTTTTGCAAAATGAATGGTCCATTAGCCTTCAGTGGATCCCATTGTCGCGTCGTCATCACAGGTAACGAAAGAGCAGACGACCTTGCAAAAAATGGAACGTCGATGCAATAACCCTTCTCAGAAGCCAGCCTCGCCTCTGCCTGAAACACTCCATGAAACAAGGGCACGAGGAAGCCAGCAGATGGAAACAGTGGGCATCACTTAGCAGTCGCGGTCCTCTGGTGCCGTGGCTGACGTTCGACTCCTGACGGGACGCGACTGTCTCCAAGCCCACCTCTACCGTTTTGCCTAGCAAAATCCGATACGTGCCCCCTCTGTCTCGATGGTGTCATGAATTGGGACCACATTTCAACCTGTCCTGAGTTAAACGACCAGCTGTATAAAATCGGTCGTTACTGGTCGAATGGCTCATCAGCCAAGTGCGGGCATTGTTTAAAGTAAAGTAAGTGCTTTCTAACGTGCTTTGCAGTTCGTCAGACATTGTGTCATTGAAATTATTTTATATAAGTAATGTTTTATTGTAATTGAATAACTATAAAATTTGTTTTCCAATCTAAAAATTTAACAAATTTTAAAGGTCATTGACTATAAGTTATGAAATTGACCGGTAACATCCATTCTCGCCACAGAAACACATTACGTGTTGAATTTCACACCAACTAATAACGATTCTGGTTGATTTGTGGTTTGTTAACATGTAATAGAGTTAGTCCGTTGTGGATTGTTCGAATCGCCCATTTAAATGGATTTATGTGGACAGTTTTATTTGAATAAACGATAATTAAGTTGAAATGGGTTTGAATATTATTTCAATGTTTGTTGCAATGTAACAAGTAATATAATATTTTTTTAAAGTCAATTCATACTTAGATTAGCAAAGAAAACTTATTCGAGTTACTTTTTATTAAATACTTATAAATATAATAAATCTGTACGGCTTATTGTGACAGAATCACAATATTAAATATCAAAGTAGAAGCGAAATTAATTTATTAAATTTAATTAATTAATTGATGTTTGAAAAACGTAATAACATAAGTGTCACCCACTACAAGTTTAAAAAATGTATTTGAACTTGAGTGGATGAATAAAAAGTATTTTATTAACGAATGAAAATTTGAGCAAGGTATATAAATATATATAGGGATAGTGTGAACTGTTAACCCTACCCATTAAAACAGCTTCTACCACAGCTGTTCTACCACATAACCTATAACATAAAATCAGCTGTTTTATGAAATCATATGTTAGCACTTATTTGAAGCCAATTCTGACGAAATATGTATATTGCATACCTTGCCTCTTTTGTTTTTCTCCCATAATACTAAATTTAATTTTTTAAATTTAATTAATGAATTAATATTTGAAAAAATGTATTAACACCAAGTGTCATCCACTACAAGTTTAAAAAATTTAATTGAACTTGAGTGGATAAATAAAAAGTATTTTGTTAACGAATGAAAATTTAAACAACACACACACACACACACACACACATATATATATATATATATATATATATATATATATATATATATATATATATATATATATATATAGAGAGAGAGAGAGAGAGAGAGAGAGAGAGAGAGAAAGAGAGAGAGAGAGTGTGAACTAATAGTAGAAATTGAAAAAGGATTTTGTAGAAAATAAACCTTGAGTAGTTACCCCATGAAAATAAATCAGAATACCTGAGAGTTGATCAAAAATTAAAAAACATTTTTACAGATATTCAAGACATTAATTGTATAAGTATTGTGTGGAATTGAAATAGACGCAACTATAAAATATATTTACTGTTACAAAGTTAGAATAACTATGCTATAAAAATGCATGTTAAAATGAACATAATTTTATAAAGTTTGATGAGGATTTATAGTGGAATGAAAGTACCTTATTCAAAACTCTTTTCGAAGTAGGCTATACGAAAAAAAAATGTATACATCTGAGTACATTTTTGTACTTTCCCCCTAACATTAAATTTTTTTGACGCGTTTTGAAAGAACTCCATTCTAAAAAATGTATTAGTAGGCCTATTTTCACTGACATTTAATAATATATTGTCTCAAACGATGAGGACAATGCTATCATCATCAGTGAGTAATAGCTACTACAGAAACTAAAATACACCTAATTAGGTTGTACTTTAGATTTTGTAATATCACACTGATAATGATAACATTGCCATCAAAACGCGTTTGAGTCTATAAATTATTAATTGTGAGTTAAAGTACTAATAAAGTTTAGAGTTATTCCGAAACGCGTCAACAAAGAAACATATATTAATGTTTGAAAAGGCAGAAAAATGTACTCAATTGTATACAAATATTGCTATCAAAAGGGATAAAGAATATATTAAGAGTTTCGATATAATATGAGTCTAAACTAAAACCAAGAGAAAAGAATTGGAAGAACCCCAATACCTAAAAAATAATGAAATATAACTGATAATACGAGTTACCTAAGAAAAAACCCTTGTGTGACATCATCAGAGAGTCTAATTAGAAAATCACAATCTAGAATACAATAAATCACAAACTAGATTTATAAATAATAGGCTACGCTAACCTCTAACCAGAAATATTTTTATTCTAGTCTTATGTACATTTCGGTTACAATGTAACCATCCTCAAAGACATAACAATACTTCCTCTTGGCTCTGAGGATGGTTACTTTCTCACCGAAATGTACATAAGACTATTATTATTAAACCAAAGTAAATTATTCCAAGTAATTATTGCATCTAGATTGACCTTGTATAAGAACCAAGTGCTGTAAATGTCCTGGATACACATGAGTGTATGCGTTTGTTGTAGACAGATGCCAAACTGTAGAAATTAGAATAATACAGGCAGATGTTGAGCGTGAGTGCAAAATATTGCAATTTATACAATACAAATACACAATATAAATATTATCAAGTTTTATTCCGATCTTTGTAATATATTTTTTAATGTATTCTGAATAACGAATGCGTTTATACATTCATTGAACAATACTAGTGAATGATTGAGAAACATGTGATTGGTGTCGGATTTACTGCTTGTTTTCTTATCAAGCGACTTAACAAGACTTATCTTATCAGCAATATATATCCCTCTTTCCTGCTTGTATCACAAACTTGTAGTTACGTGAAATTCCTTTCCACTTAAAATGTTAATCATTACGTTAGTGTATAACAAAACAAAATCGGTTAACCATTACAGGTTTTATCGTATTTACCGTTGTTAACGTATCTAATTTGGATTTACCTCTCGTTAAAACACATTTTTACATAGATTGGAAAATGTTTTATTCACAGAATGTTTTTGTTACGTTTGGTTTTCCTCTAGTACAGGGGTTCCCAAAATTTTTGTTACCACGCCCCCTCTTCTTGAAATTAAAGCCTCCCACGCCCCCTCCACTTTACACTATAAATAAATGAAATGGGCATATTAAAAAGAAACAAATATATATATATATATATATATATATATATATATATATATATATATATATATATATATTAAATATGGTGATATGTTTTCTTGTAATATAGCTAATAAATTAAAAATATTTCAAAAACAAGAATACTTTTAATGAATATATTTATTCAAAGCTTTTCGCCGATAAAATAGTACCAGCATCTTCAGGAAAATAATTCTGAATTATTTTCCTGTAGATGCTGGTATTATTTTATCGGCGAAAAGCTTTGAATAAATATATTCATTAAAAGTATTCTTGTTTTTGAAATATATAATTTTATTAACTATATTGCAAGAAAATATATCACCATATTTAATATATATATATATATATATATATATATATATATATATATATATATATATATATATAATTTTTTTTTGTTTATAGGTAATTTCACAAGAAAAATGATATAGCATTTCAAGTTTTAATTCGCAAGGTACATTTTAACTGATAAGAGAAAAATCCGTTAGTGAGATGGATGAGCTATTATTTTTTTTCAAGCTTTCATGTTGACTTAATTTCAAGTTTACAAAATTGCACAACCTTTAGGCCTACTTATATTTCTTTTAGAAATGCATACATTTCATTTAAATTTTCTGAACATCATGTTCAATAAAATTACCTATGTAAACAATGTTTGCGGTGTTAATTTAGTTTCAGATTTTGATAAATTGTGTACTTAAATTTTAACTAAATGCGGATTTATCTGGTCTCACGCCCCCCTGACTTGCCTTCACGTGTTTGGGAACCTTTGCTTTAGTGCATCGTTTTAAACGTTTCTTATTACATTCTAAAATGTTTAGCTCTTACGTTTTTGGGATACAGTATGGGATCGTTTATTAATAAATATATTTGGTCTGTTATACAGAGTATGAAACAAATTTTGCAATAGAGAACAGGAAACCGAGGCACCACTATTGGAAGTAGTTCCGTGGGAAACTATTCATTTGTCTGGGTCATTTTATTTTTCCTATCGTTGAAAGGTTGAGAGGAGACAATAAAGGCTTGATTGTCTTTCAAAGCATTTCCAAACAACAATAGTGTTTAAATGTCCTGGATTTTTCAAAATAACACAATATATATCTAAATTTTCTTATATAATATATATACATATATGCTGATACATATTCTTTCACGGATGGAAAAATATGATGAATAGTTATTATCTGGAGTACATCCGTTCATTCTGCAGTGCATAAAATAGCAGTTTCGCTAGAATCTCATCCAGCATTGACGAGGTGAACCCAACAACAGTTGAAGAGCGAATGAAGAGCGCAGACAACCCTGCTCCAATATATAGAGGAAAGAAACCCCGCTCATTGACGACAATCCACACACATCTGAGCCAAACAATTACTCACATTCTTTTCCTTTTGTTCGCCTTTCCTCTAAATATATTAGCAGAGTTGTTTGCGCTCTTCATTCGTTCTTCAACTGTTGTCGGGTTCATGTCGTCAGCGCTAGATGAGATTCTAGCGAAACGCGGAACTGCGTTTTTATGCACTGCAGAATGAACGGATGTACTCCAGATAGTAATTATTCATCATCATCATCATAATGTTAATAATAATAAAAACCCCGTTTCAAATCATTAATATGGTTTAAGTACCCAGATATACAGGGTACTTACTTTTACTCACTTGGAGGGTAGGCTATATATATATCCAGCGACTTTATTACATCGATAGTGGCAGTTTATCGCATTTCGAACGATATTCTTTTTTGTTTTGCAATGTTTCTTCTATATCTCTTCTGACCCCATTATTCTTCTTCTATATCTATTCTAATCCCATTATATCAAGATTTCCATGTTCTTGCACTCCTACTTCGTCTTTTTGGGATCCATGATAATTTATCTCTTTCCATACGACCGTACCAAGAAAACTGTTTTCTTTCTGTGGTGTCTGTAAGTGTTGTCCCTACATTCGTTATTTCTTTGGTTCTGTCTGTTCTCATATGATCCTGTAATGTGTATCTACAACATCTCTTCAGCATCTGTTTTCGATTACATTTATGCGTTTCTGTGTGTTCTTGTTCACTGTCCAGACTTCAGAGCCGTAAGCCACTGTACTTTCCCCCAGTGTTGTAAATAGGTGTCTTTTTGTTCTTTCCTTAATGTCCTTATTCCTTAATAATGAATTTAATTGACTTGTAATATTTCGTCCTCTCCCTATTTTCGCCAATAAGTCTTCTATCGTTTCTATCTATAGTCTTGTTACTCCCAGATATTTTCCTTCTTTAATTTTTTAAATAATTTTTCAGTCTATGTTTATATCATGTCCTGCACATTCTACTCCACTTATTGTGTGTTATTGGTATTAGTTTCCAAGTCCCATTATTCATTTAGTTCTTTATCTAGTTTTATATTTTGAAACTTAAACATATATCTAAACAAGTGTTTTTTTAGACAGCGTTTGGATACACTCTCTTATATACGGAAGAAATCAAGATAAAATCACAAAATGTAAAGCACAGAATTTCGATAAAATTTTTTAGGATTTTTATTCCAGAAAAATTAAAATCAAATAATCTTATTAAGAAATCGAATTTTGTTATTTATTTTTATAAGAATTAAAATTATTGTCAAACTATAATTAACAACCTAATTATTAAAAAAAATCTGAGTTTAAAAATTATAAAAGTTTACTCTGCAAAATGATTTATGTTCGAGTCTGTAAAATGTAAAACACACCCGAGAGTTCTTCTAGATAGGATCGTTGCAGTTTGATTGCTTTTTTTCACAAAAAGAATTTTTATTCTGCCTGAAATTGAAAAGATACACTCCAGTAAGAATGGGGTCCAGTGGATTGTCTGGTCAATTGGTAGTAGGTCATTTGTTCATGAATGGAGGGCAGGCAATTGTTGACTCGTAGCCCCGGATAGGCTACTGGCACCAGATCTGATACGTGGTATTCTTTCTACATTAGATTTCAACCATTCCACAAGTCTGGCTCATAGCTTCATACAAATGGTGCAACGTTTATAGGTGACTGTTTCTTAAAATGAAAATTAGATAGTTCTTCGTTAAATTCAATGTCTTACATAGTTTATTGAAAACATTTTTCACTTAAACTTGTTTATTTTTGGGCGGTAGAACTTCGAAACTGTAAAAAACGTTCTTTGTTTAAACTTTGTATTAATATTAATTATAAAGTTATTCTTGATTTTTATCCTCTAGTGAAAAAGTACTCCACGAACAAAACCATTAACGTGTTTCACATTTAGATAAAGCCTTTATTAATTATTGACTGTTATTATTTCTCGTACTTCGGGCTGAACGTAGACTAACTTTACAAAGAATATTTGGCTTGTAACAAGTAATATCAACAAAAAAATTTTAAAGTCAATTCTTACTTAGGCTAACAAACGAAAATTTTATTTTACTAACATGAAATTTATATCATGTTGTTCATTAAATAATTATAACTTATATAAATAAAGTAACATAACCTGTGCGTTGAAACAGCAGTTCTATAACATAACCTAAAACATAAATCAGCTGTGTTTATGAAATCATATGTTATCACTTATTTTAAGCCAAATAGGACGAAATAACTATATTGCATACCTGGCCCCTTTTGTGAAAATTCTTCTATCTCGTATGAAACTTAAATTATTTCAATAAATTTAATTAATGAATTAATATTTTTAAAAAATATTCACTACTAGTTAAAAAAATTTGTTTGAATTTAAATGGATTAATAAAAGAATCACAATCTGAAAATTTGAACAAGATATATACGGAGAATATATATATATATATATACATTTAAGGAGAGTGGGAACTAATAGAAGGAATTTAATTAGGGCTTTTCTTGGCTGTTTTCAACGTTCTAAAGAACATGAAATGACATTAAAACTTTAAAAAATGTTGGCTAATCAAGGAATTTTCTATAGTGAAGGGAATTACAACTTTTTACTACGGATCTTTGCGAAGTACGCTCGATAAAAACGAGTGGAAATAAATTATTTAATCTGTTGAGTGCTTTTAGATTTGGAACAACAAAATTAGATTCATGCTGTCCATATAATCCCTTAGCCTAACACTGATGGCAGTACCCGACAGTTTATCAAGTGCCGTACGTTTTATGCCAACTCTTTACGGGCTGGCTTCTTTCAATCATTCCTATGTCAGTGTTCTTCCTTGCAAGTAATTGTAATAAAGATTTCTGTATTGTGTGAGTGGGTTACGAAATGGGTCCACAGAGCTCAACAAATTTATGAAGTTCTTACTTGAAATTAGGACGTTGGTTCGCTCTCATGTAGTACTACTTCAACCGAATTAATTTTTATGAGAAGAATGGTGTATTTGTATGTCTCAGATGATTGTAAATATACTGAAATATAGGATATTGATGAGGTGATGGCTTACGGACAATCGTGGGGAAATATATAATCTTGATGAGGCGATGATGGCGTTCAGGTAACGTTGGGAAAGTATAGGCTATTGATGATATGATGGCGTACAGGAAATGGTAGTGAAATATAGGATGTTTGTGAAGTGATGATGACGGTCAGGTAATATTGGTGAAATATAGGATACTGATGAGTTGATGGTGGCGTTCAGGTAACAGTGGGGAAGTATAAGTTATTGATGATGTGATGGCGTACAGGCAATGGTGCTGAAATATAGGATGTTTGTCAAGTGATGATGACGGTCAGGTAACAGTGGGGAAGTATAAGATATTGATGATATGATGGCGTTCGGGTAACAGTGGGGAAGTATAAGATATTGATGATGTGATGGCGTACAGGCAATGGTGGTGAAATATAGGATATTGATGAGGCGATGATGACGGTCAGGTAATATTGGTGAAATATAGGATACTGATGAGTTGATGATGGCGTTCAGGTAACAGTGGGGAATTATAAGATATTGATGATGTGATGGCGTACAGGCGATGGTGCTGAAATATAGGATGTTTGAGAAGTGATGATGACGGTCAGGTAATATTGGTGAAATATAGGATATTGATGAGTTGATGGTGGCGTTCAGGTAACAGTGGGGGAAGTATAAGATATTGATGATGTGATGGCGTACAGGCAATGGTGCTGAAATATAGGATGTTTGAGAAGTGATGATGACGGTCAGGTAATATTGGTGAAACATAGGACATTGATGAGTTGATGGAGGCGTTCGGGTAACAGTGGGGAAGTATAAGATATTGATGATGTGATGGCGTACAGGCAATGGTGCTGAAATATAGGATGTTTGTGAAGTGATGATGACGGTCAGGTAATATTGGTGAAATATAGGATATTGATGAGTTGATGATGGCGTTCAGGTAACAGTGGGGAAGTATAAGATATTGATGATGTGATGGCGTACAGGCAATGGTGCTGAAATATAGGATGTTTGAGAAGTGATGATGACGGTCAGGTAATATTGGTGAAATATAGGACATTGATGAGTTGATGGAGGCGTTCGGGTAACAGTGGGGAAGTATAAGATATTGATGATGTGATGGCGTACGGGCAATGGTGCTGAAATATAGGATGTTTGTGAAGTGATGATGACGGTCAGGTAATATTGGTGTAATATAGGATATTGATGAGTTGATGATGGCGTTCAGGTAACAGTGTGGAAGTATAAGATATTGATGATGTGATGGCGTACAGGCAATGGTGCTGAAATATAGGATGTTTGTGAAGTGATGATGACGGTCAGGTAACAGTGGGGAAGTATAAGATATTGATGATATGATGGCGTACAGGCAATGGTGGTGAAATATAGGATATTGATGAGGCGATGATGACGGTCAGGTAATATTGGTGAAATATAGGATACTGATGAGTTGATGATGGCGTTCAGGTAACAGTGGGGAATTATAAGATATTGATGATGTGATGGCGTACAGGCGATGGTGCTGAAATATAGGATGTTTGAGAAGTGATGATGACGGTCAGGTAATATTGGTGAAATATAGGATATTGATGAGTTGATGGTGGCGTTCAGGTAACAGTGGGGGAAGTATAAGATATTGATGATGTGATGGCGTACAGGCAATGGTGCTGAAATATAGGATGTTTGAGAAGTGATGATGACGGTCAGGTAATATTGGTGAAATATAGGACATTGATGAGTTGATGGAGGCGTTCGGGTAACAGTGGGGAAGTATAAGATATTGATGATGTGATGGCGTACGGGCAATGGTGCTGAAATATAGGATGTTTGTGAAGTGATGATGACGGTCAGGTAATATTGGTGAAATATAGGATATTGATGAGTTGATGATGGCGTTCAGGTAACAGTGTGGAAGTATAAGATATTGATGATGTGATGGCGTACAGGCAATGGTGCTGAAATATAGGATGTTTGTGAAGTGATGATGACGGTCAGGTAATATTGGTGAAATATAGGATATTGATGAGTTGATGGTGGCGTTCAGGTAACAGTGGGGAAGTATAAGATATTGATGATGTGATGGCGTACAGGCAATGGTGCTGAAATATAGGATGTTTGAGAAGTGATGATGACGGTCAGGTAATATTGGTGAAATATAGGATATTGATGAGTTGATGATGGCGTTCAGGTAACAGTGGGGAAGTATAAGATATTGATGATGTGATGGCGTACAGGCAATGGTGCTGAAATATAGGATGTTTGTGAAGTGATGATGACGGTCAGGTAATATTGGTGAAATATAGGATATTGATGAGTTGATGATGGCGTTCGGGTAACAGTGGGGAAGTATAAGATATTGATGATGTGATGGCGTACAGGCAATGGTGCTGAAATATAGGATGTTTGTGAAGTGATGATGACGGTCAGGTAATATTGGTGAAATATAGGATATTGATGAGTTGATGATGGCGTTCAGGTAACAGTGGGGAAGTATAAGATATTGATGATGTGATGGCGTACAGGCAATGGTGCTGAAATATAGGATGTTTGTGAAGTGATGATGACGGTCAGGTAATATTGGTGAAATATAGGATATTGATGAGTTGATGATGGCGTTCGGGTAACAGTGGGGAAGTATAAGATATTGATGATGTGATGGCGTACAGGCAATGGTGCTGAAATATAGGATGTTTGTAAAGTGATGATGACGGTCAGGTAATATTGGTGAAATATAGGATATTGATGAGTTGATGATGGCGTTCAGGTAACAGTGGGGAAGTATAAGATATTGATGATGTGATGGCGTACAGGCAATGGTGCTGAAATATAGGATGTTTGTGAAGTGATGATGACGGTCAGGTAATATTGGTGAAATATAGGATATTGATGAGTTGATGATGGCGTTCAGGTAACAGTGGGGAAGTATAAGATATTGATGATGTGATGGCGTACAGGCAATGGTGCTGAAATATAGGATGTTTGTGAAGTGATGATGACGGTCAGGTAATATTGGTGAAATATAGGATATTGATGAGTTGATGATGGCGTTCAGGTAACAGTGGGGAAGTATAAGATATTGATGATGTGATGGCGTACAGGCAATGGTGCTGAAATATAGGATGTTTGAGAAGTGATGATGACGGTCAGGTAATATTGGTGAAATATAGGATATTGATGAGTTGATGATGGCGTTCGGGTAACAGTGGGGAAGTATAAGATATTGATGATGTGATGGCGTACAGGCAATGGTGCTGAAATATAGGATGTTTGTGAAGTGATGATGACGGTCAGGTAATATTGGTGAAATATAGGATATTGATGAGTTGATGATGACGTTCGGGTAACAGTGGGGAAGTATAAGATATTGATGATGTGATGGCGTACAGGCAATGGTGCTGAAATATAGGATGTTTGTGAAGTGATGATGACGGTCAGGTAATATTGGTGAAATATAGGATATTGATGAGTTGATGATGGCGTTCAGGTAACAGTGGGGAAGTATAAGATATTGATGATGTGATGGCGTACAGGTAATGGTGCTGAAATATAGGATGTTTGTGAAGTGATGATGACGGTCAGGTAATATTGGTGAAATATAGGATATTGATGAGTTGATGGTGGCGTTCAGGTAACAGTGGGGAAGTATAAGATATTGATGATGTGATGGCGTACAGGCAATGGTGCTGAAATATAGGATGTTTGTGAAGTGATGATGACGGTCAGGTAATATTGGTGAAATATAGGATATTGATGAGTTGATGATGGCGTTCAGGTAACAGTGGGGAAGTATAAGATATTGATGATGTGATGGCGTACAGGCAATGGTGGTGAAATATAGGATGTTTGAGAAGTGATGATGACGGTCAGGTAATATTGGTGAAATATAGGATATTGATGAGGTGATGACGCTGTTCAGGCAATGTTTGTAACTATTGAACATTGATGATGTGATGACGTATAGGCAGTGGTGGTAAAATATAGGATATTGATGAGGTGATGACGGCATTCAGGCAAAGATCGGAAAATATAGGATTTGGTGATTTGAAAGTAACTGTCAGGTAAAGATGTGAAATATAGAAGACAGTAAGGACTTTGCATCTTTTTATAGAAAGCTAGCAGTGAAGGTTCAGGTAAATGTGGAAGGAGATGGCAGAAAAATATTACGTACCGCATGAGCAGGATCTGGCAATCTTGCGGGAACGACCTGAAAATTAAAATAACTAGTTATACAATTATTGACGTGTGCTATGCGCCGCACTCCTGAATATATACCACATGCAATGCATCATTGTCATTGTATTATTTATATATTTATGTTGCCATTTAAGGGCGATTGAAATAAAATAAATGGAATGGAATATTTATAATAATGTGTGGCCAGATTTGGCGAATTTTATTCATAAAAATCCCTTTATCATGTTTCACGTCTCTCTTGGATATAAATACTCGCCACAATAGTTTGTTAAACAGCATTGATACAGGTGTTTTATTAAGGAAATTTACATATAATAACGAAGCAGCTTATTATCATATTACGCCGGTCTGAGGTAATCTCCAAGCTTATTTATAACACGGCTGTACAAGGATCACGTGAGATCTACCAGTGAAACAATAGCAATTAGTTGACGATGACTCACTGTTACATTAGCCTACTCTTATACACGCCGTGCCTATTGTTCCTTAGATCCATTAATTACTCTGATACTATTACAATTAACATCCAGCTATACAGTTCGAAAAAAAACTATTTAACTCTTTTTTTATGGCATCATTGTTTCGAGTCCTATTGAAATCTACATATTCATGTAGTTCTGTAGTAGAAAAGGATTCGTCACTTGGAACTGTGACTTGGTTTTGAAATGACGTTATGATCCGATGCGTAACCGGTTCCACACAAGTGTTAGCGTTTCAAAAGTTTTAAATATAAATGGAATGAGCAAAGATTCACGGAATTTTGTTTCACGTAATGCATGGATTTGTGCCGGTCAGTAATATATTTGCAACTTCGTTGTAGAAGTTTCGTTTTATAAAACTAACTGCGTTCCGTGTTACGACCGTATGAATACGTATACGGGGAGGGGGGGGGGGTTCTACCAAAGTGTGACATAATAAGGCTTTCTTAATTAAACTTTATATAGCCTAATAACAGAATGCAATAATACCTCGATAAGTCGGACCCCGTTAACTCGGATTTCCGGATAACTCGGAATGATTTTGAAGTACAACAATAAATAAGAAATAACAGAAATCAAATAAGTACAGTACATACATAAAAAGTCTATCAAAAGAATAAAAACTTCTAAAACTGTCAATTAAAAAAAAAAATCATGTTTTGTGCTTCTTATACTGAAAAGATTACGGGGTCGCACTGCACGAAAGCGGCTTATAAAATTTAAACAGGAAAAATTGACAGATTTGTTTACCAAGAAATGAATTGCAAAGAGGTTTATCTGTATATGCAATATGTACGTTCATATATGTACTGTGCACAATGCTCTTTGATTTTGGTAAATATAAAAGAGTTTTTCTGTAAATAAAATATCCTCATATTTAGTTAATTAGAGCTTAGCAAGTGAGAACTATTCACAAAGGTAAAACAATAAAAATCAGTGAGGAAGGCAACATCGTCGTCGAAACTAGTCTGTTGTGAACTAGTGTGTCTATTAAAAACTAATTTTTGGTGAGATTTTGAGTTTACTATTTTGTGTTTTACCGTTGTAAAATGTCTTCAATTCAATTTCCCTTAGTCTCCAACTAACCCGGATGGGCCACGATCCCATTTAGTCCGAATTATCGAGGCTCTACTCTGCTTTTTCATAAATGTTATGGTAGATTAGCTTATGGAATTCTGCAGAGTGACCCCACTCTGTGAGCAATGTTAAGTTAAAACGAATATAAAGTTAAATACCTATATTTTAATTACATCTATTTCATATTATAGTTTTATATTAGTATGTTTGTTTATTGAAAATTAAATATTGATAAATTATCTGTTGAATTGTGTAATTTAAAAGAAATGTGTTTCGAACATATGAGAGTTTAACAAATAAGCAGCTAAAAACTCCAAGTTTCAACCTTGTTTAATCTGTGTAATAGGCCACGGTACTTAATCTGTAAAAATATAAACACATTAATCTAACTACTCGTACACTTTATTAAGAAACAATAATATGTAAATATCCAAGGAAAACAGACATTTTCCGTCTATGAATAAATAGGTATTGTCATGTCCTACAATTCACCAATTTTTAAAGTAACTTTCTCGGAAATTTCACTGGTCTACAAATGGAGTTAGATTATGTTTTTGATTTTTTTAAAGCTGGGGCAAGTTAGGGGGCCGGGTCCTCCCCCCCCCCGGTATGAGTGCCATTGCCTGTAAAATATTGTTAAAGGGTGGGAAGAAATTAACTATGAATATTTAGAGAATTTTCCTCGAACTTTGATCGCCCATCTATGTTTACAACGTGAATAGGGCTTATTAACTGATCCCAGAAGGCGAAGCAATGTAAGGCAAATACTGCCTTTTCATTGGTCGTGTAGCTTCTAATTATTGTGGAATGTCTACCACCAAATTTTCGCTATACAATAATGGCGGAATGAATTTTTCGAATTTACTGTTTAAATACAAATATTATAATATTTTGGCGTGAATTAAAGACTCCAATTGTTAACTATATTTATTTAAACATTTCATTTCCGATAAGTGCAGGGCTTTTGGGTATATTACCTCAGAATGCTCCGGATTCAACGAAATTTCGCAAACAGGCGCAATTTTACGTCCTCATGCAAATTTCAAAATTTGTTTCCCTCATTTCCATCATATTTTAGTATTTGAGACTCATGTAATTTGTTTTGAGGCTTGCATGTCTGAAGCCGAAATAATTTTTTTCTAAAGGCTCTACGAATTTGACAGTTGTTGGTGGAGTAGGAGGAGCTACACGACCAATCATGAGGCAGTATTTACCTTACATTGCTTCGCCTTCAGGAATCAGTTAATATGCGTGAATAAGGAAACCGTTTTGTAATGTAGATGCGTGCAAGAAAGATTTTTTTTTTAATTGTTTTTTTTTTAAATTTTGTCGTAGAACAGTTGATATAAGCGGTCAGCTGTTCAAATTCTGTAAAGAGCCATAAATGGAACAGCTGTAGCATTTGGATTAAACAAGCTGATCTACCAGCTGTTTCAGAATCGGTTAATTAATAAGGTTATGTAAATATCAATCGTTACTTTACAAATGGAAAGTGTTTAGTCAAATGTTAATGGGGAACTTACAACTCAAGTCTATAATTCGTACAGTAGGTGGTGTCTGATGTTTTCGATCTTTGTCTTACATAATGTGATAACACACAAGACGAAAGTTTTAATGTTCATCCTGTCATACAGTTACATGCAGTACAAACTTAAGACAGATTATATGTCTTTTCGTCAATATAATTACGATTCTAATCAGTAAACACGTTTAGTTTTTTGTTAGGTTTGTAAGATAACGTGTCAAAGTTACATAAATATCAGTTTTGTTTGTGAGTTTTAATAATAATTGTATTGAACTGGTATTTTAAAATAGTAATATAAACTCTGCATTGCTATTATGCATCTTTAATTGGCGTATGGAGTGCGAATTTTTCTAATAAGATATATTCTTAAAATAAATATGATTAAATACGCATAAAAGAACTCGAAAAAAGGCTAAAACTTTCCAGAACGCCCCAACGTTAAACAGAGCAGAGTTGTTCGTGTTTGGTGGTGATATATCAGGTCATGGACAGTCGCCAGAATTGGTTGTCCGAAATTCCTACATACGATGCAATGAATAATACTACGAGGGAGAACCTTTGCGTGGGTTTAAAGTGACTTCATTTACTTGCCACGTCGGAATTCCTCTATTAGTTCACACTCTCCCTGTATATATCTTGTTTAAATTTTCAATCGTTAATAAAATACCTTTTATTTATCCACTTCAAATACCCTTTGTTAAAACTTGTATTGGATGTCACTTGATGTTAATATAGATTTTTTCAAATATTAATTCATTAATTTAATTTAGTTTTATATGGAAGAAAAACTCTTCACAAAAGGGGCACAGTATGCAATATAGTTATTTCGTCCCATTTAACTTCAAATAAGTAATAACATATGATTTCATGAATCAGTTGATATTATGTTATATCTTATGGAGTAGATCAGCTGTTTTATCGCATAGGTTATGTTACTTTATTTATATTAATTGTAATTATTTAATAAAATGTAACTAAAAAATTTTTTTTATTAACCTGGTAGGAATTGACTTTTAATATTATTTGTTTATTAAAGAGAACCAAAAAGCATTTCTTTGAATTAAGGGTAATGGTTATTTTTAATGTAGAGTGAAAAATTTAAGAGCGAATTTCTTGAAATTTTTATTTAAGGTTCGTTACAGTATGAACAATTCCAATGTCTAATTATGGTTAAAGGCATTAGAAATCTTACTGTTTTATTATTAAAAATAGACACTGAGGTGATAATTTTTAAAATAATTTAATTTAAAACCATTAACTTTTAATTCTAAATTTTAAACAAGATGAATTACTTTTTCTAAAAGATTAATGATATAAGAGAGCTCATTGCTTCACGAGCACTGAAGTTTACTTTGGATTAAAGTAACTGAAAATAATCCAAAGGTAATTAAGGCGACAAAATAGCTCTATATACACTTTATTTATTGAGTATGGTTTATGTGAGGCCTATCGAGATTTATGTACTAAAGGTTTAAACATTTATCGTCATTACAATAAAAATATTGAAAAGAACCCCAATACCACAAAAATAATCAAAAATAACAAATAAAACAAGTTACTTAAGATTAAACCCTTATGTACATTTCGATGACCATGTCATCATCATCAGAGGGTCTTGTTACAAAACACAATCTTTTTATTGTAATATATTGTACCACTGTGCTCTTGATATTGTGTATTATCATGGCTTCCCGGTCAACTGAGCAAAACCTTTTTAGTAAGTTAAGTTTAAAAATAAGTTCATTACAAGTAGATATCGGTTTTTTACTAGATTGTGTTTTGTAACAAGACCCTCTGATGATGATGACATGGTCATCGAAATGTACATAAGGGTTTAATCTTAAGTAACTTGTTTTATTTGTTATTTTTGATTATTTTTGTGGTATTGGGGTTCTTTTCAATATTTTTATTGTAATATATTGTACCACTGTGCTCTTGATATTGTGTGTTTATCGTCATTAGTTGATCGTAGTTGGGAGTTACAGGATAGTGTATTTAGGTTAAAGTACTATGCCCCAATAGTAAACGTAAGTCTTTATATAGCTCAAGATCAAGTCAGACCTGGCTAGAGAGGATCGATATTTCTGTCCCGGGGACTTTGCAACTATAGTAGTTTGTCGCTGGTAATAGCAGTGACAAAATATGGAAAATGCCAGTTCCAGTGACAATGGATCGATCGGAGGCATCGTCATTGGCTGGAAAGTTACTGATATTTTACCGCTGATAGTCATTGGTTTATTTGTCGCTGTCGCTCTAACTGCTCGCCTCATGGCGCCGATCATCGTGCAATGTCGTTGACTGAAGGGGGAGGGGGGTTTCTCTGTTGTGATTTGGCAAAATATCGCCGTACTGAATGAATAGTTACTGATATTTTACCGATGAAAGTCATTGGTTTATTTGTCGCTGTCGCTCTAACTGCTCGGCTCATGGCTCAGTGTCCTGCAGTGACGTTGACTGAAGGGGGAGGGGGTTTTCTCTGTTGTGATTTGGCAAAATATCGTCGTACTGAATGTATAGTTACTGATATTTTACCGAGGCTATCATTGGTTTATTTGTCGCTCTAACTGCTTGGCTCATGGCTCAGTGTCCTGCAGTGTCGTTGACTGAAGGGGGAGGGGGTTTTCTCTGTTGTGGTTTGGCATAATGTCGCCGTACTGAATGTATAGTCACTGATATTTTACCGATGCTATCATTGGTTTATTTGTCGCTTTAACTGCTCGGCTCATGGCTCAGTGTCCCGCAGTGACGTTGACTGAAGGGGGAGGGGGTTTTCTCTGTTGTGATTTGGCATAATGTCGCCGTACTGAATGTATAGTTACTGATATTTTACCGATGCTATCATTGGTTTATTTGTCGCTTTAACTGCTCGGCTCATGGCTCAGTGTCCCGCAGTGACGTTGACTGAAGGGGGAGGGGGTTTTCTCTGTTGTGGTTTGGCATAATGTCGCCGTACTGAATGTATAGTCACTGATATTTTACCGATGCTATCATTGGTTTATTTGTCGCTCTAACTGCTTGGCTCATGGCTCAGTGTCCTGCAGTGTCGTTGACTGAAGGGGGAGGGGGTTTTCTCTGTTGTGGTTTGGCATAATGTCGCCGTACTGAATGTATAGTCACTGATATTTTACCGATGCTATCATTGGTTTATTTGTCGCTCTAACTGCTCGGCTCATGGCTCAGTGTCCTGCAGTGTCGTTGACTGAAGGGGGAGGGGGTTTTCTCTGTTGTGGTTTGGCATAATGTCGCCGTACTGAATGTATAGTCACTGATATTTTACCGATGCTATCATTGGTTTATTTGTCGCTTTAACTGCTCGGCTCATGGCTCAGTGTCCTGCAGTGTCGTTGACTGAAGGGGGAGGGGGTTTTCTCTGTTGTGGTTTGGCATAATGTCGCCGTACTGAATGTATAGTCACTGATATTTTACCGATGCTATCATTGGTTTATTTGTCGCTTTAACTGCTCGGCTCATGGCTCAGTGTCCCGCAGTGACGTTGACTGAAGGGGGAGGGGGTTTTCTCTGTTGTGATTTGGCATAATGTCGCCGTACTGAATGTATAGTTACTGATATTTTACCGATGCTATCATTGGTTTATTTGTCGCTTTAACTGCTCGGCTCATGGCTCAGTGTCCTGCAGTGTCGTTGACTGAAGGGGGAGGGGGTTTTCTCTGTTGTGATTTGGCATAATGTCGCCGTACTGAATGTATAGTTACTGATATTTTACCGATGCTATCATTGGTTTATTTGTCGCTTTAACTGCTCGGCTCATGGCTCAGTGTCCTGCAGTGTCGTTGACTGAAGGGGGAGGGGGTTTTCTCTGTTGTGATTTGGCATAATGTCGCCGTACTGAATGTATAGTTACTGATATTTTACCGATGCTATCATTGGTTTATTTGTCGCTTTAACTGCTCGGCTCATGGCTCAGTGTCCCGCAGTGACGTTGACTGAAGGGGGAGGGGGTTTTCTCTGTTGTGATTTGGCATAATGTCGCCGTACTGAATGTATAGTTACTGATATTTTACCGATGCTATCATTGGTTTATTTGTCGCTTTAACTGCTCGGCTCATGGCTCAGTGTCCTGCAGTGTCGTTGACTGAAGGGGGAGGGGGTTTTCTCTGTTGTGGTTTGGCATAATGTCGCCGTACTGAATGTATAGTCACTGATATTTTACCGATGCTATCATTGGTTTATTTGTCGCTTTAACTGCTCGGCTCATGGCTCAGTGTCCTGCAGTGTCGTTGACTGAAGGGGGAGGGGGTTTTCTCTGTTGTGGTTTGGCATAATGTCGCCGTACTGAATGTATAGTCACTGATATTTTACCGATGCTATCATTGGTTTATTTGTCGCTTTAACTGCTCGGCTCATGGCTCAGTGTCCTGCAGTGTCGTTGACTGAAGGGGGAGGGGGTTTTCTCTGTTGTGATTTGGCATAATGTCGCCGTACTGAATGTATAGTTACTGATATTTTACCGATGCTATCATTGGTTTATTTGTCGCTTTAACTGCTCGGCTCATGGCTCAGTGTCCTGCAGTGTCGTTGACTGAAGGGGGAGGGGGTTTTCTCTGTTGTGATTTGGCATAATGTCGCCGTACTGAATGTATAGTTACTGATATTTTACCGATGCTATCATTGGTTTATTTGTCGCTTTAACTGCTCGGCTCATGGCTCAGTGTCCCGCAGTGACGTTGACTGAAGGGGGAGGGGGTTTTCTCTGTTGTGATTTGGCATAATGTCGCCGTACTGAATGTATAGTTACTGATATTTTACCGATGCTATCATTGGTTTATTTGTCGCTTTAACTGCTCGGCTCATGGCTCAGTGTCCTGCAGTGTCGTTGACTGAAGGGGGAGGGGGTTTTCTCTGTTGTGGTTTGGCATAATGTCGCCGTACTGAATGTATAGTCACTGATATTTTACCGATGCTATCATTGGTTTATTTGTCGCTTTAACTGCTCGGCTCATGGCTCAGTGTCCTGCAGTGTCGTTGACTGAAGGGGGAGGGGGTTTTCTCTGTTGTGGTTTGGCATAATGTCGCCGTACTGAATGTATAGTCACTGATATTTTACCGATGCTATCATTGGTTTATTTGTCGCTTTAACTGCTCGGCTCATGGCTCAGTGTCCTGCAGTGTCGTTGACTGAAGGGGGAGGGGGTTTTCTCTGTTGTGATTTGGCATAATGTCGCCGTACTGAATGTATAGTTACTGATATTTTACCGATGCTATCATTGGTTTATTTGTCGCTTTAACTGCTCGGCTCATGGCTCAGTGTCCTGCAGTGTCGTTGACTGAAGGGGGAGGGGGTTTTCTCTGTTGTGATTTGGCATAATGTCGCCGTACTGAATGTATAGTTACTGATATTTTACCGATGCTATCATTGGTTTATTTGTCGCTTTAACTGCTCGGCTCATGGCTCAGTGTCCCGCAGTGACGTTGACTGAAGGGGGAGGGGGTTTTCTCTGTTGTGATTTGGCATAATGTCGCCGTACTGAATGTATAGTTACTGATATTTTACCGATGCTATCATTGGTTTATTTGTCGCTTTAACTGCTCGGCTCATGGCTCAGTGTCCTGCAGTGTCGTTGACTGAAGGGGGAGGGGGTTTTCTCTGTTGTGGTTTGGCATAATGTCGCCGTACTGAATGTATAGTCACTGATATTTTACCGATGCTATCATTGGTTTATTTGTCGCTTTAACTGCTCGGCTCATGGCTCAGTGTCCTGCAGTGTCGTTGACTGAAGGGGGAGGGGGTTTTCTCTGTTGTGGTTTGGCATAATGTCGCCGTACTGAATGTATAGTCACTGATATTTTACCGATGCTATCATTGGTTTATTTGTCGCTTTAACTGCTCGGCTCATGGCTCAGTGTCCCGCAGTGACGTTGACTGAAGGGGGAGGGGGTTTTCTCTGTTGTGATTTGGCATAATGTCGCCGTACTGAATGTATAGTTACTGATATTTTACCGATGCTATCATTGGTTTATTTGTCGCTTTAACTGCTCGGCTCATGGCTCAGTGTCCTGCAGTGTCGTTGACTGAAGGGGGAGGGGGTTTTCTCTGTTGTGATTTGGCATAATGTCGCCGTACTGAATGTATAGTTACTGATATTTTACCGATGCTATCATTGGTTTATTTGTCGCTTTAACTGCTCGGCTCATGGCTCAGTGTCCTGCAGTGTCGTTGACTGAAGGGGGAGGGGGTTTTCTCTGTTGTGATTTGGCATAATGTCGCCGTACTGAATGTATAGTTACTGATATTTTACCGATGCTATCATTGGTTTATTTGTCGCTTTAACTGCTCGGCTCATGGCTCAGTGTCCCGCAGTGTCGTTGACTGAAGGGGGAGGGGGTTTTCTCTGTTGTGATTTGGCATAATGTCGCCGTACTGAATGTATAGTCACTGATATTTTACCGATGCTATCATTGGTTTATTTGTCGCTCTAACTGCTTGGCTCATGGCTCAGTGTCCTGCAGTGTCGTTGACTGAAGGGGGAGGGGGTTTTCTCTGTTGTGATTTGGCATAATGTCGCCGTACTGAATGTATAGTTACTGATATTTTACCGATGCTATCATTGGTTTATTTGTCGCTCTAACTGCTTGGCTCATGGCTCAGTGTCCTGCAGTGTCGTTGACTGAAGGGGGAGGGGGTTTTCTCTGTTGTGGTTTGGCATAATGTCGCCGTACTGAATGTATAGTTACTGATATTTTACCGATGCTATCATTGGTTTATTTGTCGCTTTAACTGCTCGGCTCATGGCTCAGTGTCCCGCAGTGACGTTGACTGAAGGGGGAGGGGGTTTTCTCTGTTGTGGTTTGGCATAATGTCGCCGTACTGAATGTATAGTCACTGATATTTTACCGATGCTATCATTGGTTTATTTGTCGCTCTAACTGCTTGGCTCATGGCTCAGTGTCCTGCAGTGTCGTTGACTAAAGGGGGAGGGGGTTTTCTCTGTTGTGGTTTGGCATAATGTCGCCGTACTGAATGTATAGTCACTGATATTTTACCGATGCTATCATTGGTTTATTTGTCGCTTTAACTGCTCGGCTCATGGCTCAGTGTCCCGCAGTGACGTTGACTGAAGGGGGAGGGGGTTTTCTCTGTTGTGATTTGGCATAATGTCGCCGTACTGAATGTATAGTTACTGATATTTTACCGATGCTATCATTGGTTTATTTGTCGCTCTAACTGCTTGGCTCATGGCTCAGTGTCCTGCAGTGTCGTTGACTGAAGGGGGAGGGGGTTTTCTCTGTTGTGGTTTGGCATAATGTCGCCGTACTGAATGTATAGTTACTGATATTTTACCGATGCTATCATTGGTTTATTTGTCGCTTTAACTGCTCGGCTCATGGCTCAGTGTCCCGCAGTGACGTTGACTGAAGGGGGAGGGGGTTTTCTCTGTTGTGGTTTGGCATAATGTCGCCGTACTGAATGTATAGTCACTGATATTTTACCGATGCTATCATTGGTTTATTTGTCGCTTTAACTGCTCGGCTCATGGCTCAGTGTCCCGCAGTGACGTTGACTGAAGGGGGAGGGGGTTTTCTCTGTTGTGGTTTGGCATAATGTCGCCGTACTGAATGTATAGTCACTGATATTTTACCGATGCTATCATTGGTTTATTTGTCGCTTTAACTGCTCGGCTCATGGCTCAGTGTCCCGCAGTGACGTTGACTGAAGGGGGAGGGGGTTTTCTCTGTTGTGGTTTGGCATAATGTCGCCGTACTGAATGTATAGTCACTGATATTTTACCGATGCTATCATTGGTTTATTTGTCGCTCTAACTGCTTGGCTCATGGCTCAGTGTCCTGCAGTGTCGTTGACTGAAGGGGGAGGGGGTTTTCTCTGTTGTGGTTTGGCATAATGTCGCCGTACTGAATGTATAGTTACTGATATTTTACCGAGGCTATCATTGGTTTATTTGTCGCTCTAACTGCTTGGCTCATGGCTCAGTGTCCTGCAGTGTCGTTGACTGAAGGGGGAGGGGGTTTTCTCTGTTGTGGTTTGGCATAATGTCGCCGTACTGAATGTATAGTCACTGATATTTTACCGATGCTATCATTGGTTTATTTGTCGCTTTAACTGCTCGGCTCATGGCTCAGTGTCCCGCAGTGACGTTGACTGAAGGGGGAGGGGGTTTTCTCTGTTGTGATTTGGCATAATGTCGCCGTACTGAATGTATAGTTACTGATATTTTACCGATGCTATCATTGGTTTATTTGTCGCTCTAACTGCTTGGCTCATGGCTCAGTGTCCTGCAGTGTCGTTGACTGAAGGGGGAGGGGGTTTTCTCTGTTGTGGTTTGGCATAATGTCGCCGTACTGAATGTATAGTTACTGATATTTTACCGATGCTATCATTGGTTTATTTGTCGCTTTAACTGCTCGGCTCATGGCTCAGTGTCCCGCAGTGACGTTGACTGAAGGGGGAGGGGGTTTTCTCTGTTGTGGTTTGGCATAATGTCGCCGTACTGAATGTATAGTCACTGATATTTTACCGATGCTATCATTGGTTTATTTGTCGCTCTAACTGCTTGGCTCATGGCTCAGTGTCCTGCAGTGTCGTTGACTGAAGGGGGAGGGGGTTTTCTCTGTTGTGATTTGGCATAATGTCGCCGTACTGAATGTATAGTCACTGATATTTTACCGATGCTATCATTGGTTTATTTGTCGCTTTAACTGCTCGGCTCATGGCTCAGTGTCCCGCAGTGACGTTGACTGAAGGGGGAGGGGGTTTTCTCTGTTGTGGTTTGGCATAATGTCGCCGTACTGAATGTATAGTCACTGATATTTTACCGATGCTATCATTGGTTTATTTGTCGCTTTAACTGCTCGGCTCATGGCTCAGTGTCCCGCAGTGACGTTGACTGAAGGGGGAGGGGGTTTTCTCTGTTGTGGTTTGGCATAATATCGCCGTACTGAATGTATAGTTACTGATATTTTACCGATGCTATCATTGGTTTATTTGTCGCTCTAACTGCTCGGCTCATGGCTCAGTGTCCCGCAGTGACGTTGACTTAAGGGGGAGGGGGTTTTCTCTGTTGTGGTTTGGCATAATGTCGCCGTACTGAATGTATAGTTACTGATATTTTACCGATGCTATCATTGGTTTATTTGTCGCTTTAACTGCTCGGCTCATGGCTCAGTGTCCCGCAGTGACGTTGACTGAAGGGGGAGGGGGTTTTCTCTGTTGTGATTTGGCATAATGTCGCCGTACTGAATGTATAGTTACTGATATTTTACCGATGCTATCATTGGTTTATTTGTCGCTCTAACTGCTTGGCTCATGGCTCAGTGTCCTGCAGTGTCGTTGACTGAAGGGGGAGGGGGTTTTCTCTGTTGTGGTTTGGCATAATGTCGCCGTACTGAATGTATAGTTACTGATATTTTACCGATGCTATCATTGGTTTATTTGTCGCTTTAACTGCTCGGCTCATGGCTCAGTGTCCCGCAGTGACGTTGACTGAAGGGGGAGGGGGTTTTCTCTGTTGTGGTTTGGCATAATGTCGCCGTACTGAATGTATAGTCACTGATATTTTACCGATGCTATCATTGGTTTATTTGTCGCTCTAACTGCTTGGCTCATGGCTCAGTGTCCTGCAGTGTCGTTGACTGAAGGGGGAGGGGGTTTTCTCTGTTGTGGTTTGGCATAATGTCGCCGTACTGAATGTATAGTCACTGATATTTTACCGATGCTATCATTGGTTTATTTGTCGCTTTAACTGCTCGGCTCATGGCTCAGTGTCCCGCAGTGACGTTGACTGAAGGGGGAGGGGGTTTTCTCTGTTGTGATTTGGCATAATGTCGCCGTACTGAATGTATAGTTACTGATATTTTACCGATGCTATCATTGGTTTATTTGTCGCTCTAACTGCTTGGCTCATGGCTCAGTGTCCTGCAGTGTCGTTGACTGAAGGGGGAGGGGGTTTTCTCTGTTGTGGTTTGGCATAATGTCGCCGTACTGAATGTATAGTTACTGATATTTTACCGATGCTATCATTGGTTTATTTGTCGCTTTAACTGCTCGGCTCATGGCTCAGTGTCCCGCAGTGACGTTGACTGAAGGGGGAGGGGGTTTTCTCTGTTGTGGTTTGGCATAATGTCGCCGTACTGAATGTATAGTCACTGATATTTTACCGATGCTATCATTGGTTTATTTGTCGCTTTAACTGCTCGGCTCATGGCTCAGTGTCCCGCAGTGACGTTGACTGAAGGGGGAGGGGGTTTTCTCTGTTGTGGTTTGGCATAATGTCGCCGTACTGAATGTATAGTCACTGATATTTTACCGATGCTATCATTGGTTTATTTGTCGCTTTAACTGCTCGGCTCATGGCTCAGTGTCCCGCAGTGACGTTGACTGAAGGGGGAGGGGGTTTTCTCTGTTGTGGTTTGGCATAATGTCGCCGTACTGAATGTATAGTCACTGATATTTTACCGATGCTATCATTGGTTTATTTGTCGCTCTAACTGCTTGGCTCATGGCTCAGTGTCCTGCAGTGTCGTTGACTGAAGGGGGAGGGGGTTTTCTCTGTTGTGGTTTGGCATAATGTCGCCGTACTGAATGTATAGTCACTGATATTTTACCGATGCTATCATTGGTTTATTTGTCGCTCTAACTGCTCGGCTCATGGCTCAGTGTCCTGCAGTGTCGTTGACTGAAGGGGGAGGGGGTTTTCTCTGTTGTGGTTTGGCATAATGTCGCCGTACTGAATGTATAGTCACTGATATTTTACCGATGCTATCATTGGTATATTTGTCGCTTTAACTGCTCGGCTCATGGCTCAGTGTCCTGCAGTGTCGTTGACTGAAGGGGGAGGGGGTTTTCTCTGTTGTGGTTTGGCATAATGTCGCCGTACTGAATGTATAGTCACTGATATTTTACCGATGCTATCATTGGTTTATTTGTCGCTTTAACTGCTCGGCTCATGGCTCAGTGTCCCGCAGTGACGTTGACTGAAGGGGGAGGGGGTTTTCTCTGTTGTGATTTGGCATAATGTCGCCGTACTGAATGTATAGTTACTGATATTTTACCGATGCTATCATTGGTTTATTTGTCGCTCTAACTGCTTGGCTCATGGCTCAGTGTCCTGCAGTGTCGTTGACTGAAGGGGGAGGGGGTTTTCTCTGTTGTGATTTGGCATAATGTCGCCGTACTGAATGTATAGTTACTGATATTTTACCGATGCTATCATTGGTTTATTTGTCGCTTTAACTGCTCGGCTCATGGCTCAGTGTCCTGCAGTGTCGTTGACTGAAGGGGGAGGGGGTTTTCTCTGTTGTGATTTGGCATAATGTCGCCGTACTGAATGTATAGTTACTGATATTTTACCGATGCTATCATTGGTTTATTAGTCGCTTTAACTGCTTGGCTCATGGCTCAGTGTCCTGCAGTGTCGTTGACTGAAGGGGGAGGGGGTTTTCTCTGTTGTGGTTTGGCATAATGTCGCCGTACTGAATGTATAGTTACTGATATTTTACCGATGCTATCATTGGTTTATTTGTCGCTCTAACTGCTCGGCTCATGGCTCAGTGTCCCGCAGTGACGTTGACTGAAGGGGGAGGGGGTTTTCTCTGTTGTGGTTTGGCATAATGTCGCCGTACTGAATGTATAGTCACTGATATTTTACCGATGCTATCATTGGTTTATTTGTCGCTTTAACTGCTCGGCTCATGGCTCAGTGTCCCGCAGTGACGTTGACTGAAGGGGGAGGGGGTTTTCTCTGTTGTGATTTGGCATAATGTCGCCGTACTGAATGTATAGTTACTGATATTTTACCGATGCTATCATTGGTTTATTTGTCGCTCTAACTGCTTGGCTCATGGCTCAGTGTCCTGCAGTGTCGTTGACTGAAGGGGGAGGGGGTTTTCTCTGTTGTGGTTTGGCATAATGTCGCCGTACTGAATGTATAGTTACTGATATTTTACCGATGCTATCATTGGTTTATTTGTCGCTCTAACTGCTTGGCTCATGGCTCAGTGTCCTGCAGTGTCGTTGACTGAAGGGGGAGGGGGTTTTCTCTGTTGTGATTTGGCATAATGTCGCCGTACTGAATGTATAGTTACTGATATTTTACCGATGCTATCATTGGTTTATTTGTCGCTTTAACTGCTCGGCTCATGGCTCAGTGTCCTGCAGTGTCGTTGACTGAAGGGGGAGGGGGTTTTCTCTGTTGTGATTTGGCATAATGTCGCCGTACTGAATGTATAGTTACTGATATTTTACCGATGCTATCATTGGTTTATTAGTCGCTTTAACTGCTTGGCTCATGGCTCAGTGTCCTGCAGTGTCGTTGACTGAAGGGGGAGGGGGTTTTCTCTGTTGTGGTTTGGCATAATGTCGCCGTACTGAATGTATAGTTACTGATATTTTACCGATGCTATCATTGGTTTATTTGTCGCTCTAACTGCTCGGCTCATGGCTCAGTGTCCCGCAGTGACGTTGACTGAAGGGGGAGGGGGTTTTCTCTGTTGTGGTTTGGCATAATGTCGCCGTACTGAATGTATAGTCACTGATATTTTACCGATGCTATCATTGGTTTATTTGTCGCTTTAACTGCTCGGCTCATGGCTCAGTGTCCCGCAGTGACGTTGACTGAAGGGGGAGGGGGTTTTCTCTGTTGTGATTTGGCATAATGTCGCCGTACTGAATGTATAGTTACTGATATTTTACCGATGCTATCATTGGTTTATTTGTCGCTCTAACTGCTTGGCTCATGGCTCAGTGTCCTGCAGTGTCGTTGACTGAAGGGGGAGGGGGTTTTCTCTGTTGTGGTTTGGCATAATGTCGCCGTACTGAATGTATAGTTACTGATATTTTACCGATGCTATCATTGGTTTATTTGTCGCTTTAACTGCTCGGCTCATGGCTCAGTGTCCCGCAGTGACGTTGACTGAAGGGGGAGGGGGTTTTCTCTGTTGTGGTTTGGCATAATGTCGCCGTACTGAATGTATAGTCACTGATATTTTACCGATGCTATCATTGGTTTATTTGTCGCTTTAACTGCTCGGCTCATGGCTCAGTGTCCCGCAGTGACGTTGACTGAAGGGGGAGGGGGTTTTCTCTGTTGTGGTTTGGCATAATGTCGCCGTACTGAATGTATAGTCACTGATATTTTACCGATGCTATCATTGGTTTATTTGTCGCTTTAACTGCTCGGCTCATGGCTCAGTGTCCCGCAGTGACGTTGACTGAAGGGGGAGGGGGTTTTCTCTGTTGTGGTTTGGCATAATGTCGCCGTACTGAATGTATAGTCACTGATATTTTACCGATGCTATCATTGGTTTATTTGTCGCTCTAACTGCTTGGCTCATGGCTCAGTGTCCTGCAGTGTCGTTGACTGAAGGGGGAGGGGGTTTTCTCTGTTGTGGTTTGGCATAATGTCGCCGTACTGAATGTATAGTCACTGATATTTTACCGATGCTATCATTGGTTTATTTGTCGCTTTAACTGCTCGGCTCATGGCTCAGTGTCCCGCAGTGACGTTGACTGAAGGGGGAGGGGGTTTTCTCTGTTGTGATTTGGCATAATGTCGCCGTACTGAATGTATAGTTACTGATATTTTACCGATGCTATCATTGGTTTATTTGTCGCTCTAACTGCTTGGCTCATGGCTCAGTGTCCTGCAGTGTCGTTGACTGAAGGGGGAGGGGGTTTTCTCTGTTGTGGTTTGGCATAATGTCGCCGTACTGAATGTATAGTTACTGATATTTTACCGATGCTATCATTGGTTTATTTGTCGCTTTAACTGCTCGGCTCATGGCTCAGTGTCCCGCAGTGACGTTGACTGAAGGGGGAGGGGGTTTTCTCTGTTGTGGTTTGGCATAATGTCGCCGTACTGAATGTATAGTCACTGATATTTTACCGATGCTATCATTGGTTTATTTGTCGCTCTAACTGCTTGGCTCATGGCTCAGTGTCCTGCAGTGTCGTTGACTGAAGGGGGAGGGGGTTTTCTCTGTTGTGATTTGGCATAATGTCGCCGTACTGAATGTATAGTCACTGATATTTTACCGATGCTATCATTGGTTTATTTGTCGCTTTAACTGCTCGGCTCATGGCTCAGTGTCCCGCAGTGACGTTGACTGAAGGGGGAGGGGGTTTTCTCTGTTGTGGTTTGGCATAATGTCGCCGTACTGAATGTATAGTCACTGATATTTTACCGATGCTATCATTGGTTTATTTGTCGCTTTAACTGCTCGGCTCATGGCTCAGTGTCCCGCAGTGACGTTGACTGAAGGGGGAGGGGGTTTTCTCTGTTGTGGTTTGGCATAATGTCGCCGTACTGAATGTATAGTCACTGATATTTTACCGATGCTATCATTGGTTTATTTGTCGCTCTAACTGCTTGGCTCATGGCTCAGTGTCCTGCAGTGTCGTTGACTGAAGGGGGAGGGGGTTTTCTCTGTTGTGATTTGGCATAATGTCGCCGTACTGAATGTATAGTCACTGATATTTTACCGATGCTATCATTGGTTTATTTGTCGCTTTAACTGCTCGGCTCATGGCTCAGTGTCCCGCAGTGACGTTGACTGAAGGGGGAGGGGGTTTTCTCTGTTGTGATTTGGCATAATGTCGCCGTACTGAATGTATAGTCACTGATATTTTACCGATGCTATCATTGGTTTATTTGTCGCTTTAACTGCTCGGCTCATGGCTCAGTGTCCCGCAGTGACGTTGACTGAAGGGGGAGGGGGTTTTCTCTGTTGTGATTTGGCATAATATCGCCGTACTGAATGTATAGTCACTGATATTTTACCGATGCTATCATTGGTTTATTTGTCGCTTTAACTGCTCGGCTCATGGCTCAGTGTCCCGCAGTGACGTTGACTGAAGGGGGAGGGGGTTTTCTCTGTTGTGATTTGGCATAATATCGCCGTACTGAATGTATAGTCACTGATATTTTACCGATGCTATCATTGGTTTATTTGTCGCTTTAACTGCTCGGCTCATGGCTCAGTGTCCCGCAGTGACGTTGACTGAAGGGGGAGGGGGTTTTCTCTGTTGTGATTTGGCATAATATCGCCGTACTGAATGTATAGTCACTGATATTTTACCGATGCTATCATTGGTTTATTTGTCGCTTTAACTGCTCGGCTCATGGCTCAGTGTCCCGCAGTGACGTTGACTGAAGGGGGAGGGGGTTTTCTCTGTTGTGATTTGGCATAATATCGCCGTACTGAATGTATAGTCACTGATATTTTACCGATGCTATCATTGGTTTATTTGTCGCTTTAACTGCTCGGCTCATGGCTCAGTGTCCCGCAGTGACGTTGACTGAAGGGGGAGGGGGTTTTCTCTGTTGTGATTTGGCATAATGTCGCCGTACTGAATGTATAGTCACTGATATTTTACCGATGCTATCATTGGTTTATTTGTCGCTGTCGCTCTAACTGCTCGGCTCATGGCGCCGATCATGGTGCAGTGGCGTTGACTGAAGGGGGAGGGGGTTTTCTCTGTTGTGATTTGGCATAATGTCGCCGTACTGAATGTATAGTCACTGATATTTTACCGATGCTATCATTGGTTTATTTGTCGCTTTAACTGCTCGGCTCATGGCTCAGTGTCCCGCAGTGACGTTGACTGAAGGGGGAGGGGGTTTTCTCTGTTGTGATTTGGCATAATGTCGCCGTACTGAATGTATAGTCACTGATATTTTACCGATGCTATCATTGGTTGATTTGTCGCTGTCGCTCTAACTGCTCGGCTCATGGCGCCGATCATGGTGCAGTGGCGTTGACTGAAGGGGGAGGGGGTTTTCTCTGTTGTGATTTGGCATAATGTCGCCGTACTGAATGTATAGTCACTGATATTTTACCGATGCTATCATTGGTTTATTTGTCGCTTTAACTGCTCGGCTCATGGCTCAGTGTCCCGCAGTGACGTTGACTGAAGGGGGAGGGGGTTTTCTCTGTTGTGATTTGGCATAATGTCGCCGTACTGAATGTATAGTCACTGATATTTTACCGATGCTATCATTGGTTTATTTGTCGCTTTAACTGCTCGGCTCATGGCTCAGTGTCCCGCAGTGACGTTGACTGAAGGGGGAGGGGGTTTTCTCTGTTGTGATTTGGCATAATGTCGCCGTACTGAATGTATAGTCACTGATATTTTACCGATGCTATCATTGGTTTATTTGTCGCTCTAACTGCTCGGCTCATGCCTCAGTGTCCTGCAGTGACGTTGACTTAAGGGGGAGGGGGTTTTCTCTGTTGTGATTTGGCATAATGTCGCCGTACTGAATGTATAGTCACTGATATTTTACCGATGCTATCATTGGTTTATTTGTCGCTTTAACTGCTCGGCTCATGGCTCAGTGTCCCGCAGTGTCGTTGACTGAAGGGGGAGGGGGTTTTCTCTGTTGTGATTTGGCATAATGTCGCCGTACTGAATGTATAGTCACTGATATTTTACCGATGCTATCATTGGTTTATTTGTCGCTTTAACTGCTCGGCTCATGGCTCAGTGTCCCGCAGTGACGTTGACTTAAGGGGGAGGGGGTTTTCTCTGTTGTGATTTGGCAAAATATCGCCGTACTGAATGTATAGTCACTGATATTTTACCTATGCTATCATTGGTTTATTTGTCGCTCTAACTGCTCGGCTCATGGCTTAGTGTCCTGCAGTGACGTTGACTTAAGGGGGAGGGGGTTTTCTCTGTTGTGATTTGGCAAAATATCGCCGTACTGAATGTATAGTCACTAATATTTTACCGATGCTATCATTGGTTTATTAGTCGCTTTAACTGCTCGGCTCATGGCTCAGTGTCCTGCAGTGACGTTGACTTAAGGGGGAGGGGGTTTTCTCTGTTGTGATTTGGCAAAATATCGCCGTACTGAATGTATAGTCACTGATATTTTACCGATGCTATCATTGGTTTATTTGTCGCTCTAACTGCTCGGCTCATGGCTCAGTGTCCTGCAGTGACGTTGACTTAAGGGGGAGGGGGTTTTCTCTGTTGTGATTTGGCAAAATATCGCCGTACTGAATGTATAGTTACTGATATTTTACCTATGCTATCATTGGTTTATTTGTCGCTCTAACTGCTCGGCTCATGGCTCAGTGTCCTGCAGTGACGTTGACTTAAGGGGGAGGGGGTTTTCTCTGTTGTGATTTGGCAAAATATCGCCGTACTGAATGTATAGTTACTAATATTTTACCTATGCTATCATTGGTTTATTTGTCGCTCTAACTGCTCGGCTCATGGCTCAGTGTCCTGCAGTGTCGTTGACTGAAGGGGGAGGGGGTTTTCTCTGTTGTGATTTGGCAAAATATCCCCGTACTGAATGTATAGTTACTGATATTTTACCGATGCTATCATTGGTTTATTTGTCGCTTTAACTGCTCGGCTCATGGCTCAGTGTCCCGCAGTGACGTTGACTTAAGGGGGAGGGGGTTTTCTCTGTTGTGATTTGGCAAAATATCCCCGTACTGAATGTATAGTTACTGATATTTTACCGATGCTATCATTGGTTTATTTGTCGCTCTAACTGCTCGGCTCATGGCTCAGTGTCCTGCAGTGACGTTGACTTAAGGGGGAGGGGGTTTTCTCTGTTGTGATTTGGCATAATGTCGCCGTACTGAATGTATAGTCACTGATATTTTACCGATGCTATCATTGGTTTATTTGTCGCTTTAACTGCTCGGCTCATGGCTCAGTGTCCTGCAGTGTCGTTGACTGAAGGGGGAGGGGGTTTTCTCTGTTGTGGTTTGGCATAATGTCGCCGTACTGAATGTATAGTTACTGATATTTTACCGATGCTATCATTGGTTTATTTGTCGCTTTAACTGCTCGGCTCATGGCTCAGTGTCCTGCAGTGTCGTTGACTGAAGGGGGAGGGGGTTTTCTCTGTTGTGATTTGGCAAAATATCCCCGTACTGAATGTATAGTTACTGATATTTTACCGATGCTATCATTGGTTTATTTGTCGCTCTAACTGCTCGGCTCATGGCTCAGTGTCCTGCAGTGACGTTGACTTAAGGGGGAGGGGGTTTTCTCTGTTGTGATTTGGCATAATGTCGCCGTACTGAATGTATAGTCACTGATATTTTACCGATGCTATCATTGGTTTATTTGTCGCTTTAACTGCTCGGCTCATGGCTCAGTGTCCTGCAGTGTCGTTGACTGAAGGAAGAGGGGGTTTTGTCTGTTGTGATTTGGCATAATGTCGCCGTACTGAATGTATAGTTACTGATATTTTACCGATGCTATCATTGGTTTATTTGTCGCTTTAACTGCTCGGCTCATGGCTCAGTGTCCCGCAGTGACGTTGACTTAAGGGGGAGGGGGTTTTCTCTGTTGTGATTTGGCAAAATATCGCCGTACTGAATGTATAGTCACTGATATTTTACCTATGCTATCATTGGTTTATTTGTCGCTTTAACTGCTCGGCTCATGGCTCAGTGTCCTGCAGTGTCGTTGACTTAAGGGGGAGGGGGTTTTCTCTGTTGTGATTTGGCATAATGTCGCCGTACTGAATGTATAGTTACTGATATTTTACCGATGCTATCATTGGTTTATTTGTCGCTTTAACTGCTCGGCTCATGGCTCAGTGTCCCGCAGTGACGTTGACTTAAGGGGGAGGGGGTTTTCTCTGTTGTGATTTGGCAAAATATCGCCGTACTGAATGTATAGTCACTGATATTTTACCTATGCTATCATTGGTTTATTTGTCGCTCTAACTGCTCGGCTCATGGCTCAGTGTCCTGCAGTGACGTTGACTTAAGGGGGAGGGGGTTTTCTCTGTTGTGATTTGGCAAAATATCGCCGTACTGAATGTATAGTTACTGATATTTTACCTATGCTATCATTGGTTTATTTGTCGCTTTAACTGCTCGGCTCATGGCTCAGTGTCCTGCAGTGTCGTTGACTTAAGGGGGAGGGGGTTTTCTCTGTTGTGATTTGGCATAATGTCGCCGTACTGAATGTATAGTTACTGATATTTTACCGATGCTATCATTGGTTTATTTGTCGCTTTAACTGCTCGGCTCATGGCTCAGTGTCCTGCAGTGTCGTTGACTTAAGGGGGAGGGGGTTTTCTCTGTTGTGGTTTGGCATAATGTCGCCGTACTGAATGTATAGTTACTGATATTTTACCTATGCTATCATTGGTTTATTTGTCGCTTTAACTGCTCGGCTCATGGCTCAGTGTCCTGCAGTGTCGTTGACTTAAGGGGGAGGGGGTTTTCTCTGTTGTGGTTTGGCATAATGTCGCCGTACTGAATGTATAGTTACTGATATTTTACCTATGCTATCATTGGTTTATTTGTCGCTTTAACTGCTCGGCTCATGGCTCAGTGTCCTGCAGTGTCGTTGACTTAAGGGGGAGGGGGTTTTCTCTGTTGTGGTTTGGCATAATGTCGCCGTACTGAATGTATAGTTACTGATATTTTACCTATGCTATCATTGGTTTATTTGTCGCTTTAACTGCTCGGCTCATGGCTCAGTGTCCTGCAGTGTCGTTGACTTAAGGGGGAGGGGGTTTTCTCTGTTGTGGTTTGGCATAATGTCGCCGTACTGAATGTATAGTTACTGATATTTTACCTATGCTATCATTGGTTTATTTGTCGCTTTAACTGCTCGGCTCATGGCTCAGTGTCCTGCAGTGTCGTTGACTTAAGGGGGAGGGGGTTTTCTCTGTTGTGGTTTGGCATAATGTCGCCGTACTGAATGTATAGTTACTGATATTTTACCTATGCTATCATTGGTTTATTTGTCGCTTTAACTGCTCGGCTCATGGCTCAGTGTCCTGCAGTGTCGTTGACTTAAGGGGGAGGGGGTTTTCTCTGTTGTGGTTTGGCATAATGTCGCCGTACTGAATGTATAGTTACTGATATTTTACCTATGCTATCATTGGTTTATTTGTCGCTTTAACTGCTCGGCTCATGGCTCAGTGTCCTGCAGTGTCGTTGACTTAAGGGGGAGGGGGTTTTCTCTGTTGTGGTTTGGCATAATGTCGCCGTACTGAATGTATAGTTACTGATATTTTACCTATGCTATCATTGGTTTATTTGTCGCTTTAACTGCTCGGCTCATGGCTCAGTGTCCTGCAGTGTCGTTGACTTAAGGGGGAGGGGGTTTTCTCTGTTGTGATTTGGCATAATGTCGCCGTACTGAATGTATAGTTACTGATATTTTACCGATGCTATCATTGGTTTATTTGTCGCTTTAACTGCTCGGCTCATGGCTCAGTGTCCTGCAGTGTCGTTGACTTAAGGGGGAGGGGGTTTTCTCTGTTGTGGTTTGGCATAATGTCGCCGTACTGAATGTATAGTTACTGATATTTTACCGATGCTATCATTGGTTTATTTGTCGCTTTAACTGCTCGGCTCATGGCTCAGTGTCCCGCAGTGACGTTGACTTAAGGGGGAGGGGGTTTTCTCTGTTGTGATTTGGCATAATGTCGCCGTACTGAATGTATAGTTACTGATATTTTACCGATGCTATCATTGGTTTATTTGTCGCTTTAACTGCTCGGCTCATGGCTCAGTGTCCCGCAGTGACGTTGACTTAAGGGGGAGGGGGTTTTCTCTGTTGTGATTTGGCAAAATATCGCCGTACTGAATGTATAGTCACTGATATTTTACCTATGCTATCATTGGTTTATTTGTCGCTCTAACTGCTCGGCTCATGGCTCAGTGTCCTGCAGTGACGTTGACTTAAGGGGGAGGGGGTTTTCTCTGTTGTGATTTGGCAAAATATCGCCGTACTGAATGTATAGTTACTGATATTTTACCGATGCTATCATTGGTTTATTTGTCGCTGTCACTCTAACTGCTCGGCTCATGGCGCCGATCATCATGCAGTGTCGTTGACTGAAGGGGGAGGGGGTTTTCTCTGTTGTGATTTGGCAAAATATCGCCGTACTGAATGTATAGTTACTGATATTTTACCGAGGCTATTATTGGTTGATTTGTCGCTGTCACTCTAACTGCTCGGCTCATGGCGCCGATCATCATGCAGTGTCGTTGACTGAAGGGGGGGGGGTTTCTCTGTTGGGATTTGGCATAATGTCGCCGTACTGAATGTATAGTTACTGATATTTTACCGAAGCTATCATTGGTTTATTTGTCGCTTTAACTGCTCGGCTCATGGCTCAGTGTCCCGCAGTGTCGTTGACTGAAGGGGGAGGGGGTTTTCTCTGTTGTGGTTTGGCATAATGTCGCCGTACTGAATGTATAGTTACTGATATTTTACCGAGGCTATTATTGGTTGATTTGTCGCTGTCACTCTAACTGCTCGGCTCATGGCGCCGATCATCATGCAGTGTCGTTGACTGAAGGGGGAGGGGGTTTTCTCTGTTGTGGTTTGGCAAAATATCCCCGTACTGAATGTATAGTTACTGATATTTTACCGAGGCTGTCATTGGTTTATTTGTCGCTCTAACTGCTCGGCTCATGGCGCCGATCATCATGCAGTGTCGTTGACTGAAGGGGGGGGGGGTTTCTCTGTTGGGATTTGGCATAATGTCGCCGTACTGAATGTATAGTTACTGATATTTTACCGATGCTATCATTGGTTGATTTGTCGCTGTCACTCTAACTGCTCGCCTCATGGCGCCGATCATCATGCAGTGTCGTTGACTGAAGGGGGGGGGGGGGGGTTTCTCTGTTGGGATTTGGCATAATGTCGCCGTACTGAATGTATAGTTACTGATATTTTACCGAGGCTATCATTGGTTGATTTGTCGCTGTCACTTGTTCTACTCACTTACGTCGTGTGTGAGTGGGCGATTTGTGTCAGATTTCAGGACAGTAAATGCTATAGTTTGTTCTTAATTCCGTATGAGTTTATTTTAAAATAAAATGAGGATTCCGAAAAAAGCGAGGTGTGGCATCACTTCACTCCTGTTGATGGTGAATTTGCGAAATGTGATATTTGTCGGGCAAAGTTATCGTATAAAAAAACTAACAGTAATTTAAAGAAACATAGTGTGTGAAAACACTCGTTAGTGAAGCTGCTATTAACAAAAAACCTTTTACCTCCCCCATCAAATTTAGAGGTAAACTATGCATAATTCAATACTGAATTATGGTAATCTTTTGTTATAACGTAGGCTGTTATAGTAGGTTATGTTAGATTTAAATGAAAAACTTATAATTTGTTTTGAAATAATTGAAAACGTGCAACCGTTTTTGTGAAATAATAAAATTAAATGAAGTGATTTGATTGTTATAGGTACACACTTTTGTAAGCCTATATTAGTACTTTTATTTTACCTAGCGAGCGACTGTTCTTTAAGAAAACATCCAAATACTGTAAATAAACTGTATTTTGTAATTTAACCTTATGTTGTAAATAAACTGTTATTTTGTAATTTCATATAGGATTATATAATTTATTACCCTAGTGTAAGTGTTGCAGTAACTTAATAATAATAATGACACCGGCACTGTCTTTCGTCACCAGTGTGGCATGCCTGCCTGTTATTGGCACATACAGATCTGTCTCAGTATCCCTTGTCATCGGTACTAAAGTCACCGGTAAAAGTCACTGATCCAGGGCTGTTGCTGTCACTAAAATCACCAATCCTTTAGTCACATCGACCACTCCTAGGTTCGAGCGTCTTTCTCATGCTCCAAAACACAGAAAATCCTCCGTCCTATTGTAAGAGCAAGCATCTTTAAACTTTAAGTAGCTACTTCCTTTTATATTTCTTGAGACATGCATAACAACAGTGAGCGACAATCCGCTTTGTGTGTGCTTAGAGGCAAGCGGAAGCT
Organism: Prosapia bicincta; assembly: GCA_036971475.1. Classification (NCBI taxonomy): domain Eukaryota; kingdom Metazoa; phylum Arthropoda; class Insecta; order Hemiptera; family Cercopidae; genus Prosapia; species Prosapia bicincta. Next base: position 61,995,144 of record JBAIZL010000007.1, on the reverse strand, counting down.
CCCACTCTTAATAAAATAATATTCCAAGCCACCCCATCATATACCCCATGAATGTATGTAGTACAGTGGGTCCCAAAGTGTACGTCGTGGCTGCCAGGGGCGCCACTGGCCAGTGTCAGAATAGGAGTGCGTCAATAGAAAACTTTTTAAATTAATAATATCATAAAATTAATCACAATTTATGACAGTACACAATATTGTAGTTAGCAGAAAATTATAGTTGTAATCAGGGATCATTTGTTAACAGATTTTTTTCAAATAATAATTCATTAGTTAAATTTAAATGATACGTTTTAGTTTTATATTGTAAAAAAAACTTAACACAAAAGGGGTTAGGTATGCAACATAGTTATTTCGTCCCATTTGGCTTAAAATAAGTGATAACATGTGTTTTTATAAAACAGCTGATTGTATGTTATAGGTTATTTGGTAGAACGCATTGGTTGTTATATCATTATTTAATAAAAATTAGCTAAATTAAAAACACTTTGTTGATACAATTTTTTTTTTTTTTATACTACTTGTTTTAGGTTTCATTAGTTGAATAAGGATTATCCGTAAATTTATAGAATGAAGCTTTGTAAGCCTATTTGTGTAACCTAAGCAACGAAAGGAGACCTAAGATTAAAATCTTTTAGGGTTTCACTTCCAGCGTCTTGCCTTAAGTACCCCTCTTCATTTTTAATTAAATGGTAGATTAAAGAAAAATCTCTTTGCGGCATGAAACCATAGTTTTAAAATTCTACTTATTACAATATTCTTTGAGTAATATTTGGTTGGTTTATTGTAAATATAAAAAGTGATTTCAAGTTTTATTTATTTAGTGACCTTGAAGGTCTAGAGAAGTGTGTTTCACTTCATGAGAAATATAATAATATTGCCGCGAGAAAAATGAAAATAGTTTTGTGTATGCAAGTAAGCAAATAATGTCAGGAAAGTATAGTTATAAAATGTTTCGTAGTGGGGAAATTTTAACTTAAACAAGAAATTATTTACATAACTAGTAATATAATCAAAATATATAATCAATTCATACTAGAGTCAACAAAAAAATATTTATTTTACTTACTTTTTATTAAATAATTACAATCAATATAAATTAAGTAACATAACCTATGCGTTAAAACAGCTGTTCTACCACATAACCTATAACATAAAACCAGCTGTTTTATAAAATCATATGTTATCACTTATTTCAAGCCAAATGGGATGTAAAACTATTTGCATACATTGCCCCTTTTGTTAAAAGGTTTTCTCCAATATAAAAATTAATTACAAGTTTTAAAACAATTATTTGAACTTGATTGGATTAATAAAAAATATTTTATTAACGATTTATAAGGAGAGTGTGATTTAACATAAGTAATTGAAAGTACTAAAATACCTGGATATAAATTGTATTATAAATATTGAACCATCATGAAATTTTATATTTTGTACGCTATTTAATAAGCCACAGTATATACAACAACCGTCTGTGGAAAAGTGAAAAGTTGTTAATTGGATCTTAGTATTAGATATGGGATTTGGGTCCCAATAGAAATCTCAGTGGAACGACAAGTAACCAGCATTTTAAGCCAATTCCCTGATACTCTACAGGGATGTAACATAATGGAATGTTGCTCAGGGAATTGATGTTCTACTAACCTTAGTCCTGTGGGTAACGTAGAGTTCTTAAAACTTTAAACTTAAATATTAATCCGCTAGTCGTATGTTTTATTATGGCTATTTGAAATCGTGTAAGATTGAAAAGAGTTTAAGATTTTAAATCTTAATTCTTTGATTAGGCGTGAGAAAGGTTTGGATATTTCATGGGCAAGGTTTGTCACTTTCAAATAAATTACATGTAAATTCTATATAACACACATTTATTAAATTTTCTGTCAGTATGTCTTACTTATAGGTATGTAGGTTAGACGAGGTGTACAACTGGAATGTAACCCTCTTACAAACCTACCAAACAAGGGGTGTTTGATAGTCTTGTTAGAGCACTTCTATTTCAAGCATACCTAAACAAGGATGCCTCTGTTTGAGCATTTCTATATTAGAATACGACCGAACCTCCTAACCTCCTAAACCAGAGCTGTCCCTTTTAGAGCATTTCTAAATTAATCATTTGACCGAACCTCTTTACCTCCCAAAACAAGGATGTCTCTTTTAGCTTTTCTAAATTAATCGTTTGACCAAACCTCTTTACCTCCTAAAACAAGAATGTTTCTGTTAGATTATTTCTAAATCAATCACTTGACCGAATCTCCTAACCTCTCAAACCAAGGCTGACTCTAGCCAAGGTTAGAGCATTCCTATATCAAGCATATGACCGAACTCCCTAAACCTATAAAGCTCGGGGTGTTATGTCCTTGTGAGAGAATTTTTATTTCCAGCATATGGCCCAACCTCCTAACCTCCCAAACTAAAAACGTCTCTGTTAGAGCATTCCTGTATCAAGCTTATGACAGAACTTCGTAGCCTCCAAAATCAGTAGTGTTTTATGTCTCTGTGAATTTTCATTTCAAGCTAATGACCCGACTTCCTCACCTTCCAAAAACCAGTGGTGTTTTGTGTCCCTGTTAAAACAGGTCTTCATCATTCATCAAACCATACCTTCCGAGAGCCATGAGTTTCCAGAGGCTCTACATAACAGTTTGTATGTTCCTATCTTTTCCTTTTATTCTTGCATTTGCTTTAGAATGGAACGTTTCCTTAGCAATCCGTTCCTAGTTTATCCCTAAACCTTGTACTAAACGTTACTTCAACATGACTAAACACTACTTGCCTAGAACTTGCTGTTATTGGAAGTAAACTCATGGTTTTACAACTGTGAAGTGTGGTTTTATGAAAAAAAAACTCATTTGTTTAATCCTGGTTCGGTAAATAGATTTTCTGTATTGTTCTTCACAGTTTTGTATGGTTTTCCGAATAATTATCTTAAAACAATGGGTTTTTGTAGTTATCTTTATTGGGTGTTATCAGTATTTATTCTCATCTTTTGTTACTTGTGCATTTTTATATTTACCTGCGGTGTAGTGCTACTGCATCAGTTGACAGTGGCCAATAAGCAATCTTACCTCGTAAGTTAGTTAAGCAACTCGTATCTTACATTTTGTGTTGGCATAGATTGGCTATTTTACTTGGTTGAAACACTTATGTTGTGTATTAAACTCGCAATTACACACACGCTCACACATTTTTCGTAGTGATATTAAACGCTCTTTGTTGGCATAACTACAATAACTATCTCACAGCTGTAGTAGATGATTCAGAATTTTGTAGCAGTGCTAGCAGCCAGACGTGACTCATCTCTCTTTACTTCGACTATTTCCGATAATTTCCTGAACAAGCCGATGCTCGGAACTACTCTGGCCAAATTAAAACGTGCAGGCATCCACAACTAATTTAATTCCACATGCCTCTTTTGTTTTGTTTACAATTACATACGAACATGTTTAATTTTTTTTCCAAAATTCTGTCTCTATAAAAGAAATTTTAAAAATAGGAAAAATATAATTATGCGTAATATATAAAACTACATTAGTTTTGCAACGCATTAAAAATATGTTTAATAATATAGTCTATCTGTTAGAGAAGTTTACATCCGACGCCTGTATTACTAACGATTCATGATGTATTGTACCGTTATACAACTACTGTATTATTTGCAACCTAAGACACAAGTAATACACGATGTATGTGGGTACCACCATACAACTGTATTATTTGCAACCTAAGACACAAGTAATACACGATGTATTGTATCACCATGCAACTGTATTATTTGCAACCTAAGACATAAATAATACGCGATGTATTGTATCGCCATATAACAGTATTATTTGCAACCTAAGACACAAGTAATACACGATGTATGTGGGTACCACCATACAACTGTATTATTTGCAACCTAAGACACAAGTAATACACGATGTATTGTATCACCATGCAACTGTATTATTTGCAACCTAAGACATAATTAATACGCGATGTATTGTATCACCATACAACTGTATTATTTGCAACTTAAGACATAATTAATACACGATGTATTGTATCACCATACAACTGTATTATTTGGAATCTAAGACACAACTAATACGCGATGTATTGTATCACCATACAACTGTATTATTTGCAACCTAAGACACAGGTAATACACGATGTATTGTATCGCCATACAACTGTATTATTTGCAACCCAAGACACAAGTAATACACGATGTATTGTATCACCATACAACTGTATTATTTGCAACCCAAGACACAAGTAATACACGATGTATTGTATCACCATACAACTGTATTATTTGCAACCCAAGACACAAGTAATACACGATGCATTGTATCACCATACAACTGTATTATTTGCAACCCAAGACACAAGTAATACACGATGTATTGTATCACCATACAACTGTATTATTTGCAACCCAAGACACAAGTAATACACGATGTATGTGGGTACCACCATACAACTATATTATTTGCAAACCAAGACACAAGTAATACACGATGTATTGTATCACCATACAACTGTATTATTTGCAACCCAAGACACAAGTAATACACGATGTATTGTATCACCATATAACTGTATTATTTGCAACCCAAGACACAAGTAATACACTATGTATGTGGGTACCACCATACAACTATATTATTTGCAACCCAAGACACAAGTAATACACGATGTATTGTATCACCATACAACTGTATTATTTGCAACCCAAGTCACAAGTAATACACGATGTATTGTATCACCATACAACTGTATTATTTGCAACCCAAGTCACAAGTAATGCACGATGTATTGTATCACCATACAACTGTATTATTTGCAACCCAAGACACAAGTAATACACGATGTATTGTATCACCATACAACTGTATTATTTGCAACCCAAGACACAAGTATTGCACGATGTATTGTATCACCATACAACTGTATTATTTGCAGCCCAAGACACAAGTAATACACGATGCTTTGTATCACCATACAACTGTATTATTTGCAACCCAAGACACAAGTAATACACGATGTATGTGGGTACCACCATACAACTGTATTATTTGCAACCTAAGACACAAGTAATACACGATGTATTGTATCACCATGCAACTGTATTATTTGCAACCTAAGACATAATTAATACGCGATGTATTGTATCACCATATAACAGTATTATTTGCAACCTAAGACACAAGTAATACACGATGTATGTGGGTACCACCATACAACTGTATTATTTGCAACCTAAGACACAAGTAATACACGATGTATGTGGGTACCACCATACAACTGTATTATTTGCAACCTAAGACACAAGTAATACACGATGTATTGTATCACCATGCAACTGTATTATTTGCAACCTAAGACATAATTAATACGCGATGTGTTGTATCACCATACAACTGTATTATTTGCAACTTAAGACATAATTAATACACGATGTATTGTATCACCATACAACTGTATTATTTGGAATCTAAGACACAACTAATACGCGATGTATTGTATCACCATACAACTGTATTATTTGCAACCTAAGACACAGGTAATACACGATGTATTGTATCGCCATACAACTGTATTATTTGCAACCCAAGACACAAGTAATACACGATATATTGTATCACCATACAACTGTATTATTTGCAACCCAAGACACAAGTAATACACGATGTATTGTATCACCATACAACTGTATTATTTGCAACCCAAGACACAAGTAATACACGATGTATGTGGGTACCACCATACAACTATATTATTTGCAAACCAAGACACAAGTAATACACGATGTATTGTATCACCATACAACTGTATTATTTGCAACCCAAGACACAAGTAATACACGATGTATTGTATCACCATATAACTGTATTATTTGCAACCCAAGACACAAGTAATACACTATGTATGTGGGTACCACCATACAACTATATTATTTGCAACCAAAGACACAAGTAATACACGATGTATTGTATCACCATACAACTGTATTATTTGCAACCCAAGTCACAAGTAATACACGATGTATTGTATCACCATACAACTGTATTATTTGCAACCCAAGTCACAAGTAATACACGATGTATTGTATCACCATACAACTGTATTATTTGCAACCCAAGACACAAGTAATACACGATGTATTGTATCACCATACAACTGTATTATTTGCAACCCAAGACACAAGTAATACACGATGTATTGTATCACCATACAACTGTATTATTTGCAGCCCAAGACACAAGTAATACACGATGCTTTGTATCACCATACAACTGTATTATTTGCAACCCAAGACACAAGTAATACACGATGTATGTGGGTATCACCATACAACTGTATTATTTGCAGCCCAAGACACAAGTAATACACGATGCTTTGTATCACCATACAACTGTATTATTTGCAACCCAAGACACAAGTAATACACGATGTATTGTATCACCATACAACTTTATTATTTGCAACCCAAGACACAAGTAATACACGATGTATGTGGGTACCATCATACAACTGTATTATTTGCAACCCAAGACACAAGTAATACACTATGTATTGTATCACCATACAACTGTATTATTTGCAACCCAAGACACAAGTAATACACGATTTATTGTATTACCATACAATTGTATTATTTGCAACCTAAGACACAAGTAATACACGATGTATTGTATCACCATACAACTGTATTATTTGCAACCCAAGACACAAGTTATACACGATGTATTGTATCACCATACAACTGTATAATTTGCAACCCAAGACACAAGTAATACACGATTTATTGTATTACCATACAATTGTATTATTTGCAACCTAAGACACAAGTAATACACGATGTATTGTATCACCATACAACTGTATTATTTGCAACCCAAGACACAAGTTATACACGATGTATTGTATCACCATACAACTGTATAATTTGCAACCCAAGACACAAGTAATACACGATGTATTGTATCACCATACAACTGTATTATTTGCAACCCAAGACACAAGTAATACACGATGTATTGTATTACCATACAACTGTATTATTTGCAACCTAAGACACAAGTAATACACTATGTATTGTATCATCATACAACTGTATTATTTGCAACCTAAGACACATGTAATACACGATGTATTGTATCACTATACAACTGTATTATTTGCAACTTAAGACACAAGTATTACACTACGTCTAGTAGGCAGTAAATAATAATTATTGTGTACGTATTGGTAGGAAGAGCTATTGAAAACATGTGCTCGTGGAATGCAGGAGAAATAACGAAAAACATGAGTACAGATTGAACGAATAGAGAATGTAGAAGGGCCGAAGAGAATATTCAGACCCTCTATTACCCACAAGAGCAGAGCTGACTAAAGACTAGTTAGGATAACTGTAGTCTACTGTTAACCCAATCGTTATATGTAATCACACTTCGACTCACAAAGCTCTGACGGCAAGTTAATATTCGAGATAATCATTCGATTTCAGGCATCACGAACTAATCCACGATGCTTGGATGGGCGTTTGTAAATCATTCTATGTCAATGGATATCACTGTTTAATGTGATGCGACTATTTGAATTGTGTTTATTGTGAAGTAATCTACTTAGGGTTTAAGAATTAAGTAGACGAAAGAACATTATCGTAACGTTTTAAGCTACACTATATGTCACTACATCTCCGAGCAGAAGACACTGGTGAAGTAATCTACTTAGGGTTTAAGAATTAAGTAGACGGAAGAACATTATCGTAACGTTTTAAGCTACACTATATGTCACTACATCTCCGAGCAGAAGACACTGGTGAAGTAATCTACTTAGGGTTGAAGAATTAAGTAGACGGAAGAACATTATCGTAACGTTTTAAGCTACACTATATGTCACTACATCTCCGAGCAGAAGACACTGGTGAAGTAATCTACTTAGGGTTGAAGAATTAAGTAGACGGAAGAACATTATCGTAACGTTTTAAGCTACACTATATGTCACTACATCTCCGAGCAGAAGACACTGGTGAAGTAATCTACTTAGGGTTGAAGAATTAAGTAGACGGAAGAACATTATCGTAACGTTTTAAGCTACACTATATGTCACTACATCTCCGAGCAGAAGACACTGGTGAAGTAATCTACTTAGGGTTGAAGAATTAAGTAGACGGAAGAACATTATCGTAACGTTTTAAGCTACACTATATGTCACTACATCTCCGAGCAGAAGACACTGGTGAAGTAATCTACTTAGGGTTGAAGAATTAAGTAGACGGAAGAACATTATCGTAACGTTTTAAGCTACACTATATGTCACTACATCTCCGAGCAGAAGACACTGGTGAAGTAATCTACTTAGGGTTGAAGAATTAAGTAGACGGAAGAACATTATCGTAACGTTTTAAGCTACACTATATGTCACTGCATCTCCGAGCAGAAGACACTGGTGAAGTAATCTACTTAGGGTTGAAGAATTAAGTAGACGGAAGAACATTATCGTAACGTTTCAAGCTACACTATATGTCACTACATCTCCGAGCAGAAGACACTGGTGAAGTAATCTACTTAGGGTTGAAGAATTAAGTAGACGGAAGAACATTATCGTAACGTTTTAAGCTACACTATATGTCACTACATCTCCGAGCAGAAGACACTGGTGAAGTAATCTACTTAGGGTTGAAGAATTAAGTAGACGGAAGAACATTATCGTAACGTTTTAAGCTACACTATATGTCACTACATCTCCGAGCAGAAGACACTGGTGAAGTAATCTACTTAGGGTTGAAGAATTAAGTAACGGAAGAACATTATCGTAACGTTTTAAGCTACACTATATGTCACTACATCTCCGAGCAGAAGACTCTGGTGAAGTAATCTACTTAGGGTTGAAGAATTAAGTAACGGAAGAACATTATCGTAACGTTTTAAGCTACACTATATGTCACTATAATATAATTATGTGTATGACACAAATACACAGACATTTACCATAACCTAGAAATCCTACACATCAACAAATAAGGACCACATCTCAACACACTAGAACAATATGAAATTTACAGACACACAAAAACACAAAGTACAAATATATTAAACGAACAAACACAATACAAATCACACATACTCTTTGACACTATCTAAAACCTACCTTTAAAACCGTCACCGCTTGACCCAACATCTCCAAGCAGAAGACACTGAAGAAGATCGGCACATAGCGATCGAAAACGTTCTGTCTCAGTAAGTTTTAATAAATTTACTAAATTTAAAGTTCGGATAGTCATAAACTATTGTTTAAGTGATTAATGAGATTCAGCGAACGTAATGGACTACAAAATTTAAGCATAGATTATGTAACTTTATTTATATTAATTATAATTATTTAATAAGAAGAAATTTAATTAAAATTTTCTGTTAACCTGTTAAATTGACTTTTTTTATATGTAAGTTGTTTGAGCCACTTTATATTGTTATTTTGTCATACGTATATAAGTATTGATAATAGCCTAATTGTAATTATTCAATAAAAAGTAACTAAAATAAATTTCTTTTGTTGACCAATGTAGGAATTGATTTGATTTTTTTTTTAATATAACTTGTTTTAACATATTTTACACTATTTCAATATATTTCAGGAATATTTATTCCTAAAGTTCGTTATGTTACTTCAGATATCTAAAGCATTTATACGCGTGTTTCGAGTTGCTCGCGAGCTACTGCTTTACAGTAAAAGAGGAGTGGGAGACGTACGTAGTGCAGGATCAGTCATCTCTCAGCAGGGAATAGTTAAAGTGGCGACATATGTTGCCGCTTCCTGTATTTACCTTACCAAAATAGCTTTCTTACATTTAAAGTAACACAATATGCAAGAGAGTAAGCTTGAAGAAATAACGAATCAAGATGAAAAAATTCCAAACATTAGTTGGGAAATTCAGCCAAACATTAGGTGCTATTATCCGAAAGTGTGGTAGCTAACGTAAACGAGTAACCATACTGGGTGCTGGTGGATAAATCATGTTTAGTTATTGGTCTAGACTATTGAATCTGTATCAAGGTGTTATGTTACTTTATTGACAGCTACAATGATTATATTAGGTGTTTATATTAAACCTATTATTTAGTCATTATTTAGGTCCACAGTCTAGCAACTTGGTCATTAATATTATAATTTTGTCGTTGATATACTGTGTAAAGCTTATTAGTAATTAGAATTTATTGATAGTTATAATTATTGTATACGGGGTTTATATTAGGCCTATTATTATTATTAGGCTGACCCCGGAAACATTAGATAGTATTATAGAAAAGTTTGTATTAGACACTGTGTAACAACATCGATACCACTGACTTTAATCGGCAAGTGAGCCTTGTATAAAAGTGATGTGACGTTTAATTTATGTTTTATGTTGAATATGTTTTACGATTTATGTTTAATAAAAATACGGTTGATTCATGCTTCAAAAATACTTGATTTATTAAAAATTAAGTAACGTTTCGAAAACTATATTTTAGTCCTCATTCAGGCCTACAAGTACAATAGACAGAATTAACTATGTCTAAAATATTCTAATACAAAATAATATAAAATAAATAACAGTACAATATACATTAGAGTTATTCATAAATTAACATTACAAACAACACAAATAATCAAATTAAATTATTAAAAGCACACTATAAAAGTGATAGTCAATTAGAATGAAATCTTTAAAACAATTAAATGAAATAATTAAAACGTGTAAAAAAAATTCCTAAACCTCTTATCAATTAACATAAACATCTCTTGAAATTTAGGCACACGCCAACGTTTCGGTTATTTAACATTGCAATTTCTTAAAAATTTAATGTTTGTGTGTATGTATGTATGTGTGTATGTTATAGACGCCTAAACCCCTGAACAGAAGTTGTTGATATTTGGAGGGTTTGTTTACCATATTCACAGGATGGTTTCTGTGAAGTTTCGTGTAGATCCATCAACAGGGCTCCATCCCAGAGGCTTTGGAGGGTTCAGTGTGCAGCCTTCCATAAGTCTAATGTTAAAATGTATATCTATACTAGCGTTACAAAAATTAATTTAAAAAAATTATAAACATTATGTAAGAATAAAAATACATTATGAAATATTTTAAACTGTTTATAATTGCTAAATTCTATGTACAATTATTGCTATCACACTTATTGACATTAAAAGTAGGATCTCCGATAATACTCTTGCGAAATTTCGATCAACCAAAGCTGTACAACGGAACCAGAATAACCACAAAAAAACTGACACCCAATTTGATCCGGGCAGAAATCAGAGGTGGAGTTCAAAGGAGAGATGGTGTTATTTCCATGAATGCCGATGATTTCATCTAATTTACCCATCTATTTCAAATGACTACAATTTCCTTTGTGATGCATTCGCATTAACCATAAATAAACAAGACACTAGGACAATCATTGACCATTGCTGGATCAAATTTGGAACATTCGAGCTTTTACTACGGATAATTATATGTTGTGTTCTCACGGCCTGGTTCACCTTATATTTGAATGTTTACATGCCTAATGAAATGAAGAAAAACATTGTCTATACTCTAAGATTGCAGTAAATGAAATGTAATTAGATAGTAAAGTATAAAAGAAGACACAAATGACTAATTTAACAATAGCAATAAAAAAACCCATAAATGATTTACAAAACCAACATAGATAAAAGGTATAATTGATAGAAAGTTATAGTGCGCTTTTAATAATTTTATTTTATTATTTGTGTTTTTTGTAATATTAATTTATTAGTATTATTAGCTCTAATGTATATTGTAATGTTTTTTATTTTATATTAATTTTGTATTTACATTTTTTAGACATTATAGTTAATTTTGTCTATTTTACTTGTAGGCCTGAATGAGGACGACAATATAGTTGTCGAAACGTTGTTGAATTTTTATTAAATTAAGTATTCTTGACTCATGAATCAACCGTATTTTTATTCAACAAAAAAATTTGTGTGAGTGTATATATTATCATGAGTTTTTAGTTTCACATATTCCCTTTAAATATTTGAGTTGATGAATTTTTAATTTTACATATTCGCTACAAATAATCTTCATTTGAACTGATTGAGTTTTAAAACTTTTTTTTTTTAATACGCTGAACATACTATTTATGCTGTGTAAACATTTTGAAGACCAGACGGGTTTTATATGCCAAATAATGTATAAAGTTTTCCAGGTTTGGCATAATTTTAAAACCTGTTACAGAATAAAATATTAGCAAACATTCGTGAGTTGTGGACACACGTAAGTGATTCGTTTGTGCCGATGAGTCATCCGTTCGGAAAAGTCCTGAAGCTCTTCTCTGACTTTTTAAAACGGCGGAAGGTGGAGAACTTTGCCCGGCCGGCCGTACCGGCCAAGTGAGCGCATACAGATTTGATTCAAGGTTATTCATTTTTTCATATTGCCGAGACGGGCGCTCGTCCAGAAAGTATGAAAAATACTAACTGCTCTATTCTCTTCAATTTAAAATTTACATAATTCAGTTATCTTGAGCAGTCTTTCAGCCAAAATTTGTTTTGGAACTCCCTGTATAACAATAATTTAATAACATTATATTTCAGACCTCTGACATTTCCACTCGTGGTTTCACACGTCCGTATTAACACATTGCAAATGTTACTCGTCCTCAATGTGCACAGACAGGCCTACACATTCATTCCATGTAATGGCATTAGTTATGCGTAGGGCTGTTAGGGTTTTTTTATCAGTGACATAATATTCGATTGCATCATAGCATTAGATGGCCTTCAAATGTAGAACAGTCCTATCTTTTAATAGCGCAGATAAAGATGCTTGTTCATAAGACAGATCGTTTATCAAACTTTCTGTAGCGGGCTTCTAGTACTAGAGCGTTGCAAGTAAAATATGGCCGATTCCTTGAGATAGTCTTATGAACAAGTAGCGCTAATATAAAAAAAAATTAAAGTAAGTTCTTACTTACGCCAAAAAAGAAAAATTTTATTATCGTTACTTTTTATTAAATAATTACAATCAAACCACTGCTACAAGTGTATACTATATATATATATATATATATATATATATATATATATATATATATATATATATATATATAAAATATTTTCTTGTATGATAATCAAAAACAGCTAAGGTTATTCAAATACACGAATTTATTATTAATTTATATTCAAAGCTTTTCGTTGGTATACAGTACCAACATAATCAGGAATGAGTAATACAATAATGCAAGATATAAAACATATGTTAAATTACAAATAGCATTGTTGATAAATTTATACAAATTGCCAAATTTATGTGGTTGACGTAACATTATAGACATTGAATATAGTCTCAAATTTAGAATGTGTTTATATTCTTTTATTAATTTGTTATTATTACTGTATTTATTGATTTCGAAAGCTTCATATATGTTCATTCTTAATACTTTATTAATTTCTTTTACAAGTTTCATATTTTCAATATTTGGTTATTGGTGCTTATTATTAATTAAATGATTTGCAAAATTTGATTTATATATTTCTGGATTTAGATAAGCATTCAAATGTTCATCATATATTTCTTTTATTTTTTCTTGATTTGACCTATATACGTTTTATTACAGCTTTCTCGTTCTAATTTATAAACACCATCTTTTTCATGCATATTGTTTGTTTTATTATTGTTATTCATTATGTTTATTATTTTATTATTAGTTTTGTATCCAATTTTGATATTTGTATTTGAAATAAAAAACCAAATTTGTTATGTTGTTTTATCTTTTGTAATTTTTGTTGTATTTAAATTTATTTGTTTCTTTTTTAAATATTGCGTTCCGTGTTAGATTTTGTTTGGCGATGATAACCCCAATTGGTTTTTCGCCAGGAAAAAAAATCATCCGCTCAAGTTCAAATATTTTTTTTTTAAACCTTTTAGTGGATGACACTTGATGTAAATAGGGGTTTTTCAAATATTATTTAATTAATTAAATTTAAATAATGATTTAATTAATAATGAATTGTAATATAGCTGAAATTAATTTAGCTTTTATTAATATTGAATTTATTTTATATTTATATAGAAAAAAACTTTTCAGAAAAGGGGCAAGGTATGCAATATAGATATTTCATCACATTTGGCTTAAATTTCATAAAACAAATGATCTTATGTGGTAGAACAGCTGTTTTAACGCATATATTGTTACTTTATTTATATTATTTGTACATATTTAATAAAAAGTAACTGTAATAAATTTTTCTTTGTTTAACTAAAGTAGGAATTGACATTTTTGTTTATATTACTTCCTTAAACTTCTAGTACAAGGGAGGTGATGTTAATACAGTTAAAAAAAAATATTAATTCATAATTTTTAATTTAAAAATGTTGATGTTCTTAGATGGGATTCAATGGTTTTTAGTTATTTATAAATAACTAGAATATACAAAAGCTTACAATTATAAATGCTTTACATCCTATACGCGTTTTAACGACTTATACCATCATCAGTCAAACCACCACAATTTCTACGTGGTTAATAAAATAAGTCGTTGAACTGTTTATAAATATGAGTTTGTGAAGAGTTATTTTACTCACCCAACTCACAAGACATCCTAAATTTAGGAGAATACGTGCTAAGATATCGTAAAATGCAATTTAATTCCCAGATGTCTCGGGGGTATAAGTTAGGTCCCAATATGTCAATAACCCATTCAAAAGAGATTTCTATTTACGTGACTGGATTCCGGCTTGAAAGTAACACAAACCTAGGCAGTTTCCTTTCATTGTTTTGCATGATACAAGTCGGAATATTCATTGGTAGCAATGTTGTTGAATGTGATTAATGAACTTCACAAATTATAACAAAATGTCAATTAACTTTGCAAGTCGTGCCTAAATATTTTCCCGCCTATTGTGTTCGACGCAGCAATTCATAATTAGTGTTACTGAATTAATTAGCGATATTAACATAGAAATTATCGATTTATTGTATTAGCAATGCGATGTCCATTGCATGATTTGTTTTCATTATTCTAAGAAGATTTTTAACTGTAGTCAATGTGTTAAATCTATTTACATCTTCTTTACAGTCCTAGTGGAATATTTAAATCTAGTTGCGACTAAAAAAATACTTTTAGATAGAGTAGAATATTGTGAATGCGCTTCTTAAATCTGAAAAGGCAGATGAACATAACTTGATAAAATATGCACTATAGTTTGATTTAAAACAGAATAGGATTGTACGTAGGTGAAATCGGCCGGAGGGAGTGGGGGATACCGCCTTCTGAGCGTATAGGAAGTTCACATCTTGCTGCGGGGTGAGCCTTGTTGCCAATTCGACGTTAAGCTTCTGTTCGTAGCTGTGGTGGAGTAATTTACTAGTGGTGTAGCTTGCTTCGTTCTGCCGCTGGCGATGGCGGGTTAAAAGTCATTGCGTTCGAACTGACAACACCGCATCCTTACCCTGCCATACACCCATTCCTAATCTACTTTAAATTAAAGTATAGGAAGAAATAGAAGCCTATGCTACGAGTGGAATTTATTAATTTACTTTTAGTATACTGATAAAGGCTGTATCTAATTCTTTTTTCCAATTTACACGCACCGAAATATACGGTCTAAAGAGAAAACCAGTTTTAATCGTTTCAAACTATAATAGTTACAAAACTATTCTTTGAGCTTAGCTTGAGAGATTACGTCAATACAAATAAAAGACATACACAAAACTCATAAATTAATCATTGTGATGATGGCTTTGTCATTGAATCACGTCTGAGTTAATGATTAATTTGTGAATTTTGTGTACGGCTTTTATTTGTATTATTTGCAATTTTAAAAAATATAAACATAACCTGAATTCGCGCACTGAAACTGTGTGAACTGAAGGTTCTTTATGATACAGCTAAATTTTTTAATCAAGTTTCTGAAGCTATTTTCAATACAAGAACAGAATTTTTGATATGGATGGGTTTGAGTGTAATAAACAAGTGATCTTATTTAATTTACCATAAAATTGTTCAATATTGGTCAAATAATGTATTTAATTAGAGCGTTTCGGAAACTAGGTTTTTTATGCTATGAAATACAAAGCCATTGCATTTATTGTTCTAGTGAGTAATGTGAGAA
>JBAIZL010000007.1:61939027-61969027 GCA_036971475.1 Prosapia bicincta | reverse complement strand
GAAGGACATCGCCAGGAGCGTTTTATTTCCTCTTTCATTCGTTTTCTTGCTGCCCCACTCCAATGCCCAGGCATTAAAATCACCAGCTATCACACTCGGGGAGTGTTCCTTGACATCCTTTACTAGCCTGTCAAGCAGGTCCGTAAATTCACTGGTGTTTAGGCTGGGCGGAGCATATATGCTATAAAAATGCACTCCTCCAAGCTTAGCCCTCACATATCCTCTTTGGGTGCTATCTGGCTGGTCTTCAAAGGGGCGGTCATTGCACGACCATATAGCAGCCTTTCCCGTGGCATCGGTAATCCATGCTTGTGTTTTGAGCCTAGTGTACGGGTCCGCCATAGTCACTAGGTCAATTTTCATCTCTCTGGCCAGTTGGGTCAGTAGATCGTGTGCGGCCTCACAATGGTTCAGATTATGCTGTAATATTCTCATTTTCGGCTGCCGGGTTTACCCTTGTTCTTCTCATGGAAGAGAGTGCACTTATAGCTACCCGCTATGTGATCGGAATTTCTTTCTCCCTCCAAGCATAGGGGACAGCACGGTTCATTCGGACAGTCGGCGATTTTATGGCCCACCTGGCTACACTTGAGGCAAAGGCTGGATCTGTCGATTTGGCTCGTGCAGTATCCAGCCATATGCCCTGAGTTCCAGCACTTAAAGCACTTTAACGGCCTTCTTACCTCCTTCACAGAGCAATTGACCAGTCCTATTCGGATTCTGCCCTTTTCGCCTAGGACGCTACGAGCCACCTCAACTGGCAGTCTGACAGAAGCAGTTTGGGTTCCCCTGTAGGCCGGTCGCAGAGCTCTTATGGAGCTATCCACAATTGTGCACTCGCTACCTGCTACTTTTTGAAGGGCTGCTTTGATTTCTGATTTAGTGGTTGTCTCTTCAATGTCCCTGATTAGGAGCTCCACTTCATGGTACTTTCCAGTTACCACTGCCTTATCCCCAAGTACTTCAGTCATCCTTCTTTGGAGGGGTTCCAACTTATCCCCGTTTTCTCTGCTGAGGACTATCAGCAATTGGTCGTTCCTTGTCCTTCTGACCTTGTCGATATTGCCCTCCAGTTCATTCCCTTGGAGACTTTCCTTCACCTTCTTTAGAATGTCGGTGTATGAAGCGTCGTTTTGTGCGCTGATGAGAAGGGCCCCAGGTAAGGTCCGTTTCTCTTTAGCACGCCTTTTCTTTCCCGTAACCTGCTTCCATTGCTCTTCTTCGTGTTCCTTCTTTGGTTTCCACTCCTTCTGTTGTTGCTCATTCATGTGGGTCTGTCCAGCCGCCTGTTGCGCTTTTTCTCCAATAGACGCCTTCTTGGTAGCTCTGTCAGGGTCTGCCATAAGCGGGGAGCGCTGCTTCCTCTTTTTGGCTGTACTATTATCCGCTAGGATATCGGTAGCTGGTTGACCCAGGTGTCGTTCACCGACCGTTCTTTCCCCTACTGGTGTTTTGAACAGTTCCCTTCTCGCATCTCCCAAGTGTGTGTGTGTGTGTGTGTGTGTGTGTGTGTGTGTGTGTGTGTGTGTGTGTGTGTGTGTGTGTGTGTGTGTGTGTGTGTGTGTGTGTGTGTGTGTGTGTGTGTGTGTGTGTGTGTGTGTGTGTGTGTGTGTGTGTGTGTGTGTGTGTGTGTGTGTGTGTGTGTGTGTGTGTGTGTGTGTGTGTGTGTGTGTGTGTGTGTGTGTGTGTGTGTGTGTGTGTGTGTGTGTGTGTGTGTGTGTGTGTGTGTGTGTGTGTGTGTGTGTGTGTGTGTGTGTGTGTGTGTGTGTGTGTGTGTGTGTGTGTGTGTGTGTGTGTGTGTGTGTGTGTGTGTGTGTGTGTGTGTGTGTGTGTGTGTGTGTGTGTGTGTGTGTGTGTGTGTGTGTGTGTGTGTGTGTGTGTGTGTGTGTGTGTGTGTGTGTGTGTGTGTGTGTGTGTGTGTGTGTGTGTGTGTGTGTGTGTGTGTGTGTGTGTGTGTGTGTGTGTGTGTGTGTGTGTGTGTGTGTGTGTGTGTGTGTGTGTGTGTGTGTGTGTGTGTGTGTGTGTGTGCGTGCGCGCGTGCGTGCGTGCGTGCGTGCGTGCGTGCGTGCGTGCGTGCGTGTATAATTTTAAAATTTTTTTGGTTGATTAGAATAAAAATAGAAGTATTAAAAGCTTATAAAATATCAATCTTTCTATGGGTAATTTTTATGATGAGGTATCTGCAAAGATCTAATACAATGTAACCGATGGGTAACTTTGTACCCGACGATTTGACGGTTTGTAGTATCAGTTCCAGGGGGAACAATTCTGGTTTGATCACCGTATCCGGACCGATGATGTGGCGGTCATTATGTACAGGCATTGCTAAAAACATTTACTGTCGGTAAACTTGGTTCATTACATTCTGGACGCCTGATTGTATACGTATACAAAGAGAAATTAAAAAATATATATTTCCTGTATTTTATAGATTTTGTTAAAGTCACTAACTGTTGTGTTTTTCCTTTTCACTAAGTATTTAAGAAGCATTACACTTCCAGTTACCAAAACATCACGTATTCCTTACTAATAGTTCCGTCAAACTCAATGTTTTTTTACATTTCTATCTTACCATCTTTCGGTTTTGCTGAAGAGATATCTCCACTTTGTTGTTTACTTTTCAATATCTAACTGTGCACATTGCTTCAGTAAACATTTGTTTTTTTTCAGAATGTTCTTTTATGTTTACATATCACTTCATGGGTGCTTTCTTTATTTTTTTCTTAAATGAGTTTTTAATTTTTATTTTACATATCATCTCAATATCTCTTCTCCAACGGTTCATTCCTCCTTTACTCGTCATTTCCGTAGGCTCTTCTTTATCTATATATCAAAGGTCCTTAAATTTCTTCCTTACACAACACTTCAATAGTCTTCTTTTTAACTTTAACTTTTTAAATCACCTAATTAGCTCCCTCTTTATATATTTATCAAAGATCTTTATTTCATTTTTACGTATCTCATTAATTTTTAAAAATTATTTTCCTTGTTTTATTTTATCTCTGGTAATTTATTTTACTAAACTTTCCATGTTCACTTGACGATCATAGCTTGTCAATTTGTTTCGAATTATAGCTTAGACGACATTTTTTTCGCCTAGTTGCAGTGGTTTATTATTATTATTTTTTATAGCTTGAGGACATTAAGCTTCTTTAAATAGTATCGTCTACGAAGGGCGGGAGAGGATTGTGAATTAGAACCATCTATCCTCTGGTAGAGAATTGTAAGGTAGTGTCCATCTGTTTCACAACTTTGTAAGAAGGAGAAGAAGAAAAGTGATATGAAATCAGGTAGACATAGGGATAGGACATGATGGTCTCCTGTCACTGGGAATGGGTTAAAATACGGGTCAACGGAACTCCTACACTACGCTTCTGCTGGACAAGTCTCTTGCTACATCTCGCGACTTATACAGTTAGCAACTTCAAACATAAATGTAGTGGAGTTGCGTTGGAACGTGTTTTTGTAATGATGTTATCCGAGCGTTTAACCTCTCTTTCCCGCCATCCGAAGAGGACTAGGTAGCATTATCACAGATTCACGGATATTTGCACATTAATATCCGTGCTTTCTTTGAGAAATTATTATGGTCTTTTTTTGGTTTATATCCGCATCGCTTGGATAATGTTCTGTAGGATGTTAAATGTTCTACCATCACCAGTTTCTTTTTCTCACGTATTATCATCCACGTAAATTGTAGGCCTAAGTAGATAAGCAATACACAAGACTGATACTAAGTGTTCATGTCGTAATCTTTTCTCCAGTTCATTTCCTTTTGCCATTTCTTTCAGTCATTTTTTCAAGTCGTATTTCAACTTACTCTATTTTACAGACCTATAAATTATACATAAATCTTTTACTAACATCCATAAAAATCCATACCTACTTAGGTCGAACGAAATTTTTTTATTGTAGTTACTTTTTATTAGATAGTTACATATTATAATTATGTATATACATAAGACAGAATCAGAAAACTAAGTTGCAAAATAGAAAGCGAAATTAATTATTAAATATAATTATATAAATATAAAATACGTTTTCTTGTTTAATAATTTAAAAACAACACAGGTTATTCAAATACAAGAATATTTATTATTTTATATCCAAAGCTTTTCGTTGGCAAACAGTACCAACATCATCAGGAATGAAAATTACAATAATGTAAGCTATAGGCCTAAAACATATGTTTATTTAGAAAATAGAATTGTTGTTAGATTTATACAAATTGCTAAATTTATTTTGTTGCTGTAACATTATAGACATTGAATATAGTATCAAATTTAGAATGTATTTGTATTTGTTCTTTTATTAATTTGTTATTATTATTGTGTTTATATATTTCAAATGCTTCATATATATTCATTCTTAATCCCTTATTAATTTCTTTTATAAGTCTCATATTTTCTATATTTGGAAATTGGTGCTTATTATTAATACAATGATTTGCGAAATTTGATTTATATATTTCTGGATTAATGTAGGCATTTAAATGTTCTTTATATCTTTCTTTTAATTTTTTCTTTGTTTGACCTATATAAGCTTTATTACAATCTTTGCATTCTAATTTATAAACACCTCCTTTTTCATGCATATTAATTGTTTTAATATTGTTATTTATTATGTTTATTATTTTGTTATTAGTTTTGTATGCAATTTTGATATTTGTATTTTTAAATAATTTGGTGATATTTTTTATTTCATGGCCTATAAATAAAAATGAAGTCCATATTGTATTATTATTATTATTATTGCAAATTAAATTATTATTTTGTTTATTAAAAATATTATAATTAAGTTTGTCAACAGTTTTCTTTTTATAACCGTTTTCTAATGCAATTTGATAAATTATGTTTTTTTCTTTTATTTTATTTTCTTCATTCATGGGTATTTTATGCATTCTATATAATAAGTTATATAAAGCAGCCATTTTTTGATTATATGGATGATTAGATTTATTTGGTATAATTTGGTTTGTCAAAGTTGGTTTACGGTATATCATATATTCAAATTTTTCATTTTTTCTTATTATTGTTAAATCTAGAAAATTTATTTTGTTATTTGTTTCAATTTCATAAGTAAATTTGATTTTATTATTAATTTTATTTATTTTATCCAAAATATTTGTTAAATTTATATTATTATTGTTTGATATATACATTCCATCATCTACATAGCGAAGCCAATAACCAGTTTTATCATATATTTTTATAATTTCATTTATTTTATTATCTAATTGTTGTAAAAATATTTCAGATAATATATTTGATAATGGCGAGCCCATAGCAAGACCATCTTCTTGTTTATAAATTTTGTCATTATATGAAAAATAATTTTGATTTAATATTATTTTGAGTGTATTTAAAATTTCTAATGTTAATTTTTTTTTTTTTTTTTTTTTTATCTTTCTCATGTTCCAATTTAGATTTTATAATTTCAAGAGTTTCATTTATAGGTATGTTTGTATACATATTTTTTATATCTAATGATATTAATTTTGTATTTTCATTGATTTTAATTGCATTTAGTTTTTCAATAAGATTAATAGAATTTATTATAGTATGATTATTATTTAGTTCTATTTTTTCTTTAAGAATATTTACCATAACCTTTGATATTTTATAAGATGGAGCTTTTATAAAATTTATTAATGGTCTTATTGGTTTATCTATTTTATGTAATTTCACAAGTCCATTCAATGTTGGAATTTTTGGATTATCATTTATATAGTTGCTAATTTTATTTTTATTGAATAATTTGTATGAAGATTTTATAATATTTTTAATTTTATTTTGAAATTTATTTGTGGGATCTTTATATATTTGACAAAATTGATTATCATTTATGTATTTTTCTGTTTTTGTTATGTGCTCATTTTTATCAATAATGACAATAGCATTACTTTTATCTGCCTTTACTGTAATAAGATTATTATTTTGTAATTTTTGTTTTAAATCTTTAATTTCTGAATATTGTTTCTTATGTGTTTTATTAACTGTATTTTTTTTTAATCAATTTTTTAATTTAATAAGCTGCTTCGATTCTGGTATTTTCTTGTAAGCTTGTATTTAGTTTACTAATAGCTAGTTCTGTATCTACTATAATATTATTAATATTATTATTTATGTCTGTTTTTATATTGGTTTTATTGTTTTCAAGCAGTTTTATTTCATTATTATTAAATCCAGTATTTGATAGATTAACTACATTAGGGTGAAAATTATGATATTTAATTTCAGGTACATCTTTTATTTGTTTTTCTAACTTCAAATTTTTAAGTTTTTTGTTTATTCTATTTATTTTTATATTTCTAATTTTATTTACAAATAAATTGATTTTATTATATTTTTCTTCCCATTTTATGTTATGCATAATAGAAGCTAATTTTATATGTAGCTTATATATTTCAATTGTTAAAGTATTTTTCTTTTGATACAAGTTTTTAATTTCATTCTTAACCCATAATTTTTCAGCTTGTTTACATGTTTTTTGAGCTATATTATTTTTGTTTTTTATTGTAATTTTTGCGTATTTGGGAATTATATTATTTATAATACATTGTTTATTAAAGTATATATTACAGTTAGTATTCATTAGTTGAATTTTACGTTTTTCTAATAAATTAATGTCTTTTGTTAAGGCAACATTACAATTATTAATAGAAATCATTTTAAAATATATTAGTATAGAATAGGCTGTATTATATTGTAAATATTTGCTTCTAGTTGTATATTATAAAATATTTGTTTGATCCAGTATCAACTTGTAAAGATGAAAATGTTCAGTATAATTATTTTAGAAATGATAAAAATTATATATTTTGAGTTGTTTATAATATCTTTTTCAAATATATGTAATAATACACACAATTCTAGATATTTGATCAATTAATCAGTATGTTAAATATTAAATATGTTATCAAAATTTTTTTTGAATTAATAATCAAGTCTCAAGTCTAACCTACAATTATAACACTTACATTGATTGAACAACACTTTTTATATAACCCTGTAAGGTTAATTTTATATAAATATAAAATACGTTTTCTTGTTTAATAATTTAAAAACAACACAGGTTATTCAAATACAAGAATATTTATTATTTTATATCCAAAGCTTTTCGTTGGCAAACAGTACCAACATCATCAGGAATGAAAATTACAATAATGTAAGCTATAGGCCTAAAACATATGTTTATTTAGAAATAGAATTGTTGTTAGATTTATACAAATTGCTAAATTTATTTTGTTGCTGTAACATTATAGACATTGAATATAGTATCAAATTTAGAATGTATTTGTATTTGTTCTTTTATTAATTTGTTATTATTATTGTGTTTATATATTTCAAATGCTTCATATATATTCATTCTTAATCCCTTATTAATTTCTTTTATAAGTCTCATATTTTCTATATTTGGAAATTGGTGCTTATTATTAATACAATGATTTGCGAAATTTGATTTATATATTTCTGGATTAATGTAGGCATTTAAATGTTCTTTATATCTTTCTTTTAATTTTTTCTTTGTTTGACCTATATAAGCTTTATTACAATCTTTGCATTCTAATTTATAAACACCTCCTTTTTCATGCATATTAATTGTTTTAATATTGTTATTTATTATGTTTATTATTTTGTTATTAGTTTTGTAAACTTTAATAAACAATGTATTATAAATAATATAATTCCCAAATACGCAAAAATTACAATAAAAAACAAAAATAATATAGCTCAAAAAACATGTAAACAAGCTGAAAAATTATGGGTTAAGAATGAAATTAAAAACTTGTATCAAAAGAAAAATACTTTAACAATTGAAATATATAAGCTACATATAAAATTAGCTTCTATTATGCATAACATAAAATGGGAAGAAAAATATAATAAAATCAATTTATTTGTAAATAAAATTAGAAATATAAAAATAAATAGAATAAACAAAAAACTTAAAAATTTGAAGTTAGAAAAACAAATAAAAGATGTACCTGAAATTAAATATCATAATTTTCACCCTAATGTAGTTAATCTATCAAATACTGGATTTAATAATAATGAAATAAAACTGCTTGAAAACAATAAAACCAATATAAAAACAGACATAAATAATAATATTAATAATATTATAGTAGATACAGAACTAGCTATTAGTAAACTAAATACAAGCTTACAAGAAAATACCAGAATCGAAGCAGCTTATGAAATTAAAAAATTGATTAAAAAAAAATACAGTTAATAAAACACATAAGAAACAATATTCAGAAATTAAAGATTTAAAACAAAAATTACAAAATAATAATCTTATTACAGTAAAGGCAGATAAAAGTAATGCTATTGTCATTATTGATAAAAATGAGCACATAACAAAAACAGAAAAATACATAAATGATAATCAATTTTGTCAAATATATAAAGATCCCACAAATAAATTTCAAAATAAAATTAAAAATATTATAAAATCTTCATACAAATTATTCAATAAAAATAAAATTAGCAACTATATAAATGATAATCCAAAAATTCCAACATTGAATGGACTTGTGAAATTACATAAAATAGATAAACCAATAAGACCATTAATAAATTTTATAAAAGCTCCATCTTATAAAATATCAAAGGTTATGGTAAATATTCTTAAAGAAAAAATAGAACTAAATAATAATCATACTATAATAAATTCTATTAATCTTATTGAAAAACTAAATGCAATTAAAATTAATGAAAATACAAAATTAATATCATTAGATATAAAAAATATGTATACAAACATACCTATAAATGAAACTCTTGAAATTATAAAATCTAAATTGGAACATGAGAAAGATAAAAAATTAACATTAGAAATTTTAAATACACTCAAAATAATATTAAATCAAAATTATTTTTCATATAATGACAAAATTTATAAACAAGAAGATGGTCTTGCTATGGGCTCGCCATTATCAAATATATTATCTGAAATATTTTTACAACAATTAGATAATAAAATAAATGAAATTATAAAAATATATGATAAAACTGGTTATTGGCTTCGCTATGTAGATGATGGAATGTATATATCAAACAATAATAATATAAATTTAACAAATATTTTGGATAAAATAAATAAAATTAATAATAAAATCAAATTTACTTATGAAATTGAAACAAATAACAAAATAAATTTTCTAGATTTAACAATAATAAGAAAAAATGAAAAATTTGAATATATGATATACCGTAAACCAACTTTGACAAACCAAATTATACCAAATAAATCTAATCATCCATATAATCAAAAAATGGCTGCTTTATATAACTTATTATATAGAATGCATAAAATACCCATGAATGAAGAAAATAAAATAAAAGAAAAAAACATAATTTATCAAATTGCATTAGAAAACGGTTATAAAAAGAAAACTGTTGACAAACTTAATTATAATATTTTTAATAAACAAAATAATAATTTAATTTGCAATAATAATAATAATAATACAATATGGACTTCATTTTTATTTATAGGCCATGAAATAAAAAATATCACCAAATTATTTAAAAATACAAATATCAAAATTGCATACAAAACTAATAACAAAATAATAAACATAATAAATAACAATATTAAAACAATTAATATGCATGAAAAAGGAGGTGTTTATAAATTAGAATGCAAAGATTGTAATAAAGCTTATATAGGTCAAACAAAGAAAAAATTAAAAGAAAGATATAAAGAACATTTAAATGCCTACATTAATCCAGAAATATATAAATCAAATTTCGCAAATCATTGTATTAATAATAAGCACCAATTTCCAAATATAGAAAATATGAGACTTATAAAAGAAATTAATAAGGGATTAAGAATGAATATATATGAAGCATTTGAAATATATAAACACAATAATAATAACAAATTAATAAAAGAACAAATACAAATACATTCTAAATTTGATACTATATTCAATGTCTATAATGTTACAGCAACAAAATAAATTTAGCAATTTGTATAAATCTAACAACAATTCTATTTCTAAATAAACATATGTTTTAGGCCTATAGCTTACATTATTGTAATTTTCATTCCTGATGATGTTGGTACTGTTTGCCAACGAAAAGCTTTGGATATAAAATAATAAATATTCTTGTATTTGAATAACCTGTGTTGTTTTTAAATATAATTATATAATGTATTATTATTTCAAATAACTGTACTAACATTAAGTGTCCTCCATTACAAGTTTAAAAAAATGTATTTTAGTAGAAGATTAAAAAGTATTTTATTAACGATTGAAAATTTTAACTATATGTGTATAGAGAGAGAGAGAGAGTGTATGTGTATGTAAATTAGTAGTAGGAATTGAATAAAATTAATGAATTCATACTTTCAAAATACTGTATTAACATAAAGTGGCATCCACTTCAAGTTTAAAAAAATATTTGAACTTTTTTAAAGGATGATTAAAAAGCATTTTATTAACGATTGAAATATATATATATATATATATATATATATATATATATATATAAATTGAATAAAATTTGAAATTATATATTTATTTAATGAATTAGTAATTGAATAAACTGTATTAACATCAAGTGGCATCCACCTCAAGTTTTAGAAAATGTATTTGAACTTGAGTGGACGGAGAGTATTTTATTTAACTAATAGTGGGAATTGAAAAAAAAATTTAATAAAATAGCATCTTCAAAGTAAACTCAAAAATACAGCAATAGAAAGTCAACGAATAAAATGTTGAATTTTGTGAGATAGGAAGGCAAAATATCGTTCTAAGCCTGTATCACATCTTTTTAACTTTCACGGCAAGCGCGGAAATTTTGGCTCGTAGGTATCTCCTGTCCATTATATTCACAAGCCTTATCGATTAATCAGATGACATTTACGCTTGACTAATTAGGGACGCCTTCAACAATAGACGCTCTGCCCAGGCTGGCCTTTACTAATTACGAGATAGGAAATTATTTTGCACGCTAAATTCATCGGCTGACGAATTTCTTTAGACAATATGAATATTGAATCTGGTGAGGGAGAAGGTACGCTAGTTACGTAATACGGTTTCAGTTTATACATTAATTAAACCAAGTTTAATAGTTGCTGCAAACTTGTTTCGGTTGGTAACAAATTATAAAGTTTTTTTAGTGCTTTGCCTACATGAGTTTAAGTACCAGTTAATTTCTCTGGGACATGCTCACAACCTGTATTTATCTGGAAGTAATCATGTTTACTGTAATATAGGCCATGTGTATAACTCCCGGGCCATAGAAAGAGACTTCAGTTGCGCAGCAGAGGAGTTCGCCGATTAGAGGAGCTGAAAAGCCACCCTACTCTCGCATCTAGAAAGATGGTGACCATAACATTGGTTGTAGCGGGCCGATATCTAGAGCATCGAGGCTCGACAAACACCGAGTCATCGTTCTAAATCTCACGTATACACCGCGCATTGTCCGGCTAAGGATCTTTCTACGTCTCGGTAGCTGTTCCAGGCTAAATGTGAATAAAAATAAAACCAGGTTTTGAGGTTATGTGAATTTATGGTACCCTTTAGTGTTGATTTAGTTTTGTCATTTATTGGGGATGCAATATGGTACTGTTTTTCGCTTACACTCATACAGATATATGCAGGAAATGAGTTGCAGAAATAATACTATCAATTTCGATTAAAATTTCTCTATAATATTGGTTCCCAAAGTGGGAGGCGCGTCCCCCTTAGAAGCCGTGAAGCCAAGTCAGGGGGGCGCGAGATCAGTTGGAAAGTAATAAGATAAATTAAATGTATTTAATAATATAGAAACAAACTTGGGTTGTTAGTGTGATGTTGCTAATGACTTGGGTTGTGCCCTTACTAAAATACAACCTCAAGTAGGCATGCTAGTGGAATAAATGCAGTCTCAAGCATCTCACTAACAGGTCTCACTATCAGTTAAAATTTACTTTGCAAATTAAAACTTAAAAGTTATATCATGTTTCTTGTGAAGGTATGTATAAATAAATTGTTTTTAATATATATATATATATATATATATATATATATATATATATATATATACAGTATATATATAATAAAGGAGGTAATTACCCATCTTCAGGAGATAATTATTTTTCCTGAAGATGCTGGTACTGTTTTATCGGGGCAAAGGTTTGAATAATATAGGTTCTTGTTTTATGAAATATTTTTAATTTATTAACTATATTACAAGAAAACATATTACCATATTTAATATATTAATATATATATATATATATATATATATATATATATATATATATATATATATATTAAAACTTGCAAATTAAAACTTGAAGTTGTATCATGTTTCTTGTAAAGGTATGTATAAATAAATTGTTTTTAATATATATATATATATATATATATATATATATATATATATATATATATATATATATGTATATGTGTATATATATATATATATATATATATATAAAGAATTAAGTCAAAATGCAAATACAAGAATTATAATTGAATTGAATTGTAAATTCAGTTATGATTCTTGTATTTGTATTTTGACTTAATTCTTTATTAATACACAAGAATACACACACACACACACACACATATATATATATATATATATATATATATATATATATATATATATATATATATATATATATATATATATAGAGAGAGAGAGAGAGAGAGAGAGATTTAAGGAAATAGAAAGAACAAGAAAAATAATGCATTTAATAATCAGAAATCATCATAACGTATTTTACTCTGTATTACATTGTAGCATAAACATTCCAGTATTACCAATAGTTCCCTCGTGAGTTGCTCAAACTGTAATCATTAATTTCTAGAACAGTATAGAGCAAGGGTTCCCAACCGTTTTGGGCCTCTTGAGATGAAATCCTCCCACGCCGCCCTTAACTTGACACTATAAATAAATTGTATGGGCATATTAAAAAGAATCAAATATATAAATATATATATATATTTATATAAATCATATTTAGGTTGTTTCTCTGGTCATAAATATTTATGGAAAATGTTGTAGAGATAAAACGATTGGTTTGCTAGCCAAGCATTGTCATTTATTTATTTAGTGGCGACGATTTGATAATATATTAATTACACGCTTTACTTTGATCATTTGTTTTACAAAAGAATCTATGTCCAATAGTTATTTTCGTCAAAATTCGCATTCTAAACATTAGATAACCTAGAAAACAGCTTATTCACCAGATTTCTATACGAAATAGAGTCTGTAAACATAGGCGTTTGTTGATCTATGAAGCTCTTCCTGGCTCTAATTATGTTCAGAATGTTGATGGTATTGTTATCATTAAATTTTATAAACGTCTGTGTACCTATTGCAGAATACCAAGCAATAAGTATTTTATAGAAACTATTTGGTTTAGTAACTTAATGGTTCGTACTGAAATTTGGCGAATAAACTGTTTTCTAGGTTATCTAACTTTTAGAATGCAAAATTTGATGAACATAATTATTGGACAGCTTATTTTGTGAAACAAATTTTCAAAGTAAAGCCTAAAGATGGTAACATATATGTCATCGTAACGTCGCCACTTAATTAATAAATGAAAATGGTTGACTCGCAAACCAATCGTTTTATTTCTATAAAATTTAAACCTAGCGAGTGTAATATGAAAAGGAAAGTTGTAGTAAGTGATGTAATATTCCCGGGAATTTAAACTTGTAGGGAAAATCCCAGAGAATATTGCCGGGAATATTCCAAAAATTCATAAATTCCCGGGAATTTATGGGAACTTATGATTTTCTATTAATACGAACATATAAATCAATTTATAAAGAGTTATATTAAAAAATAAATATTATTTAAGTCTCAAGTCCTTCACATAGCCTAAGTTTTAAAATTTTGATACTTGTTCTTTATTTTAACAGTAACCTGGCAGTGTTCATCCTTAAATGTTATTGAATACCACATGATTGCTTGGTGGATCACTATCATCTTTCCTAGTATCAAAGGAAACGATGAAATTTTTAAACCTTTTACAAATTCTTGTATATTTGTTATAAAATAGTGCAAAATACTCCCAAATTACTAATTTGTCATTTTAACTAATTAAATTAAACCTTAAATCTAAAGTATTTAAATTTTTAATAATTTTGGTTATTTAAATTAGGTCTAATATCTTCACTATTAGGAAAAACATTTCAGATAACATAGGTTTGAAAAATTTCAATTCAACGATAAAAAGAAATAATTTTTATAATATTTTTGATGAATAAATTACCTACTTGAGTATTCTTCAAAACTTATATCATCAGGTTTTTTGAGCTTATAATGAAATTTATTTTGGATCACGGTCTGATCATCAACCGAGTCGCTCTCTAAATTTGTATCACGGATAAAATAAGAGTTTTTGCCATGGTATATCACAAAATATTTAACTATTTGGCTTTGTTATTGATCATTTAGAACCAATTAAGGTTTCAAAACAGTTTAAGACAAATAAAGCCCATTTAAATGGGTTTATTCCATAAATTCCCTCGTTTTGGGAACTTATAAAGCCTTCGGGAAGTTCCCTGGAAATATTCCCATTTATAAATTCCCTTCCCGGCTCACATCACTAGTTGTTATTATTTATGGGTCAGCAGTTTTGAACATGACTTGTACGATGAATATAATATAGGATAAATACAAAATAAAACGAACAATCTCACAATAAAGGTTTTAAATGCGCTAATACGCGTTTCAGTAAGGAAGTCGTTATCATCAGTGACTGTCACATTAAATTTGCACGGTTTTTTGTAAAACCGAGTATTTTATTTATTATCTACATCCGGATTAGCTAAACGCATTCACACGTCGTGTAGACTGTACGATAAGTATCTGTCAACATCAAGCAATAGGGAGCACAGTAGCGTAATTATAAATAAATAAATTTAACCCCTAGCTACAAATATTTACACAACCTTTTGTGTGTAAATATTTCCAGCCAGGGCTTAAATTGTTTACCAATTATCCGTAAACATATTTTATTAAAAATAATTTATTCATTTCTGATCGAAATCCGCTTTGAGTTGTCAGGGATGTTTAAATATTCTTAAGCTATCACAAAAAATACTTTTCTAATAATCAAAATTATAATTATAGTGTTCAATTATTTGATCACTCGAAATAAGTATTGAATAAACGGTAAACCTGTTGAATATCGAGGTAACGAAGTTTATGTAATTTTGGGGGGGGGGGTCAGATAGATTTACAACTCTCACTACTAAGGTGGGTTAAAGTTTTAAATTGTTGTAAGTGTATCTATATTTTATATGCGTATTTATAAGCAATTTAATATCGTTTTCACGCTTTATAAGGGCAACGAACCAGTTCGAAACGAAACGTTGCACTAGTTAAATAAACTTCTATGGCTCTACACTCAACCAGTTTATCATTCGTTCAAATAAAATTAGTAAAATATAAATAGTTACAAATGGTTTTACCTGAATAAATTTATATTTCAATTTCCTTTAGCTAAAAATAATGACAGATCTCTCTCGCTCTCTCTCTCGCTCTCTCTCTCCCTCTCTCTCGCTCTCTCTCCCTCTCTCTCCCTCTCTCTCTCTCACTCTCTTTCTCCCTCTCTCTCACTCTCTCTCCCCCCCTCTCTCTCGCTCTCTCCCTCTCTCTCTCCCTATCTCTCTCTCCCTCTCTCTCTCTCCCGCTCTCTCTCCTTCCCTCCTAATGTTACAATAACGGGGAACGTTATTATGTGCACTGTGATACAAGAATGCAGAAACGTACAAGTAGGATCCTCTATTTCTTTTTTAGTTGAACCCTACACAAATACTACTATTATAAGCAAAAGAAAGTTGTCTAGCCGTTAATTTTTCGTACTGTACTCAGAACTATAATAGATTGGCATTTTTGTGAATTGTTATATGACAGAGGTTTTTAACTTTTCAGGCTCAGTTCACTTTGAAAACTGATGTGCCCGCCTCTCTTCATATATAGTTGATACAAGCAGTAATATCGTAATATGAAACTGGAAGCTTGTTAGCTTAGGTGAAGCTGTTAATTAAAGGGCGGCTAAGTTTATACATAACATTAATATTACGATACGTAACATTATATTGAACATTCAGTACCGTGTTATTAGTATAGGCCTACGCCTAGATTAATCGTAATTTAAAATCGGGATAAAACATTGGGTGAAACATGAACAATACATTATAGTGTTACTTTTTTATATTTGCTTATAAAAATACACTTACGCCACTTTGAAAGCTTTCTACCTAGAGGGGCTCGCCTCCAAGATTGAGAACCCTTGTTATATGGTACACAATCTCGTTGTCAAGAAAAATCATTTCTAATATTTCGACACAACTTTATTAAACATACAGTATTATTATGAAACTAATTTGAATTATTTTTGAATCATTAAGCTAAATACAATTGTATTTGAGTTGGAACATATTATAGAATAAATTTTTTATTTTGTTTAAAAAAATATTTCTAGTATTATAATTTTTTGTTGGCGCGTTTCGGAATAACACCATTTTTAAAACTTTGAATAGTACTTTTCGCCCAAACCATAAACTTGTCTTTATATGTTAGCCCCGCCCCCACCAATTGCAGACCACGCCTTAATATTGTTTGATGCCTACTCTTGACTCGTCCCGTTTAGCCACTTTTATACTTCTGAAGATAACATCCGGCTGTGAATTTAATTGTGTATTTATTATATTTTCTTTCTGTAATTTTGACTTATCAAATTCTAAATTGTCTAAAATATTCATAAATCTTTTTTTCCAAATAAAACTTGCATTGTATTTTCTCATTCATTCCGGTGTATGACCCGCTTTACTCATTGCTTAATACATATGTTCACTCAATATGTTACAGAATACATTTAAAACCATAAATACGTCGGTAAACATTCGTGAAATTTTACTTTATCAATTAATTCTACAGGAGTTACCATACTATGTCATACTTTATTACTATTCAGTTGTATTATACATGTATAATAGCTACAAATCGTACAGTTGAGTTTATAAGACAAATAAAATTAACGTAAACTAACCGAATGGTGAATTGAACGAGTGGCCTCATTTTCCTGTCTGTCAATACATATACTTACCAAGACGTGCGGGACTAGCTTATATTATAAAACTTAATTTTATTATTTTTAATGACCAGGCCCACCCTCGCCGGATACGTTTTAGCTAATGTACAAGTAATAGGCCTATATCCAATCGCCCTGTTTTATTATGAAGCATTGGACGTATATTGTTTTATGTGTTTTTGGAAATGCAGATATTGCTATTTTGTTAGCAAATTTAACAGCGTTAATTGAGATTGTGCCATATAAAATCGCATTTTCTTCTTTAGAATGTGTTTTTAAACAATAGAGTAAAATCGAAAAAATAGAATTTGAATCAGTCTGCCAAGTACGAGTTTCATTTTGAATAATCAATAAAGCTTTTGTTTTAGCTGATCGAGTAAAATACACAGTTCTATAGGTTTAATTTTACTACGATATCCAACCCTGTCTATTTCATAACTGCATTGTTTCGGTATCAGTGTTTGATATCGATTTGATGACTATTTTAGTCATATGTAGGCCTATACCACTAGCTCTACGAATGATAAAATGCCTTTAGTCATATGTAGGCCTATACCACTAGCTCTACGAATGATAAAATGCCTTTAGTCATATGTAGGCCTATACCACTAGCTCTACGAATGATAAAATGCCTTTAGTTATATGTAGGCCTATACCACTAGCTCTACGAATGATAAAATACCTTTAGTTAGGCCTATATGTAGGCCTATACCACTAGCTCTACGAATGATAAAATGCCTTTAGTTATATGTAGGCCTATACCACTAGCTCTACGAATGATAAAATGCCTTTAGTTATATGTAGGCCTATACCACTAGCTCTACGAATGATAAAATGCCTTTAGTTATATGTAGGCCTATACCACTAACTCTACGAATGATAAAATGCCTTTAGTTATATGTAGGCCTATACCACTAGCTCTACGAATGATAAAATGCCTTTAGTTATATGTAGGCCTATACCACTAGCTCTACGAATGATAAAATGCCTTTAGTTATATGTAGGCCTATACCACTAGCTCTACGAGTGATAAAATGCCTTTAGTTATATGTAGGCCTATACCACTAGCTCTACGAATGATAAAATGCCTTTAGTTATATGTAGGCCTATACCACTAACTCTACGAATGATAAAATGCCTTTAGTTATATGTAGGCCTATACCACTAGCTCTACGAATGATAAAATGCCTTTAGTCATATGTAGGCCTATACCACTAGCTCTACGAATGATAAAATGCCTTTAGTTATATGTAGGCCTATACCACTAGCTCTACGAATGATAAAATGCCTTTAGTTATATGTAGGCCTATACCACTAGCTCTACGAATGATAAAATGCCTTTAGTCATATGTAGGCCTATACCACTAGCTCTACGAATGATAAAATGCCTTTAGTTATATGTAGGCCTATACCACTAGCTCTACGAATGATAAAATGCCTTTAGTTATATGTAGGCCTATACCACTAGCTCTACGAATGATAAAATGCCTTTAGTTATATGTAGGCCTATACCACTAGCTCTACGAATGATAAAATGCCTTTAGTCATATGTAGGCCTATACCACTAGCTCTACGAATGATAAAATGCCTTTAGTTATATGTAGGCCTATACCACTAGCTCTACGAATGATAAAATGCCTTTAGTCATATGTAGGCCTATACCACTAGCTCTACGAATGATAAAATGCCTTTAGTTATATGTAGGCCTATACCACTAGCTCTACGAATGATAGAATGCCTTTAGTTATATGTAGGTCTATACCACTAGCTCTACGAATGATAGAATGCCTTTAGTTATATGTAGGTCTATACCACTAGCTCTACGAATGATAAAATGCCTTTAGTTATATGTAGGCCTATACCACTAGCTCTACGAATGATAAAATGCCTTTAGTTATATGTAGGCCTATACCACTAGCTCTACGAATGATAAAATGCCTTTAGTTATATGTAGGCCTATACCACTAGCTCTACGAATGATAAAATGCCTTTAGTTATATGTAGGCCTATACCACTAACTCTACGAATGATAAAATGCCTTTAGTTATATGTAGGCCTATACCACTAGCTCTACGAATGATAAAATGCCTTTAGTTATATGTAGGCCTATACCACTAGCTCTACGAATGATAAAATGCCTTTAGTTATATGTAGGCCTATACCACTAGCTCTACGAATGATAAAATGCCTTTAGTTATATGTAGGCCTATACCACTAGCTCTACGAATGATAAAATGCCTTTAGTTATATGTAGGCCTATACCACTAACTCTACGAATGATAAAATGCTTTTAGTTATATGTAGGCCTATACCACTAGCTCTACGAATGATAAAATGCCTTTAGTCATATGTAGGCCTATACCACTAGCTCTACGAATGATAAAATGCCTTTAGTTATATGTAGGCCTATACCACTAGCTCTACGAATGATAAAATGCCTTTAGTTATATGTAGGCCTATACCACTAGCTCTACGAATGATAAAATGCCTTTAGTCATATGTAGGCCTATACCACTAGCTCTACGAATGATAAAATGCCTTTAGTTATATGTAGGCCTATACCACTAGCTCTACGAATGATAAAATGCCTTTAGTTATATGTAGGCCTATACCACTAGCTCTACGAATGATAAAATGCCTTTAGTTATATGTAGGCCTATACCACTAGCTCTACGAATGATAAAATGCCTTTAGTCATATGTAGGCCTATACCACTAGCTCTACGAATGATAAAATGCCTTTAGTTATATGTAGGCCTATACCACTAGCTCTACGAATGATAAAATGCCTTTAGTCATATGTAGGCCTATACCACTAGCTCTACGAATGATAAAATGCCTTTAGTTATATGTAGGCCTATACCACTAGCTCTACGAATGATAGAATGCCTTTAGTTATATGTAGGTCTATACCACTAGCTCTACGAATGATAGAATGCCTTTAGTTATATGTAGGTCTATACCACTAGCTCTACGAATGATAAAATGCCTTTAGTTATATGTAGGCCTATACCACTAGCTCTACGAATGATAGAATGTCTTTAGTTATATGTAGGCCTATACCACTAGCTCTACGAATGATAAAATGCCTTTAGTTATATGTAGGCCTATACCACTAGCTCTACGAATGATAAAATGCCTTTAGTTATATGTAGGCCTATACCACTAGCTCTACGAATGATAGAATGCCTTTAGTTATATGTAGGCCTATACCACTAGCTCTACGAATGATAAAATGCCTTTAGTTATATGTAGGTCTATACCACTAGCTCTACGAATGATAAAATGCCTTTAGTTATATGTAGGCCTATACCACTAGCTCTACGAATGATAAAATGCCTTTAGTTATATGTAGGCCTATACCACTAGCTCTACGAATGATAAAATGCCTTTAGTTATATGTAGGTCTATACCACTAGCTCTACGAATGATAAAATGCCTTTAGTTATATGTAGGTCTATACCACTAGCTCTACGAATGATAAAATGCCTTTAGTTATATGTAGGTCTATACCACTAGCTCTACGAATGATAAAATGCCTTTAGTTATATGTAGGTCTATACCACTAGCTCTACGAATGATAAAATGCCTTTAGTTATATGTAGGCCTATACCACTAGCTCTACGAATGATAAAATGCCTTTAGTTATATGTAGGTCTATACCACTAGCTCTACGAATGATAAAATGCCTTTAGTTATATGTAGGCCTATACCACTAGCTCTACGAATGATAGAATGCCTTTAGTTATATGTAGGCCTATACCACTAGCTCTACGAATGATAAAATGCCTTTAGTTATATGTAGGTCTATACCACTAGCTCTACGAATGATAGAATGCCTTTAGTTATATGTAGGCCTATACCACTAGCTCTACGAATGATAAAATGCCTTTAGTTATATGTAGGCCTATACCACTAGCTCTACGAATGATAAAATGCCTTTAGTTATATGTAGGCCTATACCACTAGCTCTACGAATGATAAAATGCCTTTAGTCATATGTAGGCCTATACCACTAGCTCTACAAATGATAAAATGCCTTTAGTCATATGTAGGCCTATACCACTAGCTCTACGAATGATAAAATGCCTTTAGTTATATGTAGGCCTATACCACTAGCTCTACGAATGATAAAATGCCTTTAGTCATATGTAGGCCTATACCACTAGCTCTACGAATGATAAAATGCCTTTAGTTATATGTAGGCCTATACCACTAGCTCTACGAATGATAAAATGCCTTTAGTTATATGTAGGCCTATACCACTAGCTCTACGAATGATAAAATGCCTTTAGTTATATGTAGGTCTATACCACTAGCTCTACGAATGATAAAATGCCTTTAGTTATATGTAGGTCTATACCACTAGCTCTACGAATGATAAAATGCCTTTAGTTATATGTAGGTCTATACCACTAGCTCTACGAATGATAAAATGCCTTTAGTTATATGTAGGTCTATACCACTAGCTCTACGAATGATAAAATGCCTTTAGTTATATGTAGGCCTATACCACTAGCTCTACGAATGATAAAATGCCTTTAGTTATATGTAGGTCTATACCACTAGCTCTACGAATGATAAAATGCCTTTAGTTATATGTAGGTCTATACCACTAGCTCTACGAATGATAAAATGCCTTTAGTTATATGTAGGCCTATACCACTAGCTCTACGAATGATAGAATGCCTTTAGTTATATGTAGGCCTATACCACTAGCTCTACGAATGATAAAATGCCTTTAGTTATATGTAGGTCTATACCACTAGCTCTACGAATGATAGAATGCCTTTAGTTATATGTAGGCCTATACCACTAGCTCTACGAATGATAAAATGCCTTTAGTTATATGTAGGCCTATACCACTAGCTCTACGAATGATAAAATGCCTTTAGTTATATGTAGGCCTATACCACTAGCTCTACGAATGATAAAATGCCTTTAGTCATATGTAGGCCTATACCACTAGCTCTACAAATGATAAAATGCCTTTAGCCATATGTAGGCCTATACCACTAGCTCTACGAATGATAAAATGCCTTTAGTTATATGTAGGCCTATACCACTAGCTCTACGAATGATAAAATGCCTTTAGTTATATGTAGGCCTATACCACTAGCTCTACGAATGATAAAATGCCTTTAGTTATATGTAGGCCTATACCACTAGCTCTACGAATGATAAAATGCCTTTAGTTATATGTAGGCCTATACCACTAGCTCTACGAATGATAAAATGCCTTTAGTTATATGTAGGCCTATACCACTAGCTCTACGAATGATAAAATGCCTTTAGTTATATGTAGGCCTATACCACTAGCTCTACGAATGATAAAATGCCTTTAGTCATATGTAGGCCTATACCACTAGCTCTACGAATGATAAAATGCCTTTTGAGTATTGCTGTATTTTTCAATTACTTCTATTAGCTCACACTCTGCCTATACATATGTTGTTCAAATTTTCAATCGTACTTTGTATTCATCCACTCAAGTTCAAATACATTTTTTTTAAAATTGTAGTGTATGATACGATGTTAATACAGTTTTATCAAAATATTAATTCACTAACTAAATTTAATGAAATTATTTTAGTTTTTTTGTGGGAGAAAATTTAACTGAAATAAAATTTTCCTTTGTTGACCTAAATAAGGTACTAATTGTAATTGTAGTAGAACTAAATTAACATAACCTACTGCTTCTCTACAACACTGATTTTAACTTAAAATTAGCTGTTATATGAAATCATCTCTTATCACTATATTTAATTTGTATTTACTTTGTTTACTATATTATAATCGATGTGTTAGAATGTTTCGTGAATCATGGTAAGTCGAGGATTTCTCTTCGTGCAAAATATACACAGGCGTTTGTACCATTAGAAATAAATAATCAGACGTATGTATATATAGCCTATAGCATATAATTTTCCTTTTTTATTCTAGAATTTTGTAGTCCATTAGGTTCGATGAAACTTAATTAATCACATTTACATTAGTTTATGACTATCCGAACTTTAATTTTTGTAACATTTTCAAAACCTACTGATCCTCATTAAATTTTCCGCTTGGAGTTGTTAGGTTAAGCGGTGACGGTTTTAAAGGCAGGTTTTCGATAGTGTCAAAGAATATGTGTGATTTGTATTGTTTTTGTTCGATTAATATGTTTTTTTGTTGTTTGTAAATTTCATATTGTTCTAGTGTGTTCTTTTTTGTTAACGTGTAAGATTTCTAGGTTGTGGTAAATGTCTGTGTATTTGTGTCCTGTTTCTTTTAGGTGATTGTAGAATGCTGAGCTGATGTTCTGTTTGTGTTCCTAGACTCTTTGTTTGAAACTGCGACCTGTTTGTCCAATGTAGCTTATTTTTTTTCTTGTAAACAGTTACACTTGAAATTAGTTAAACAAGAATCTTATTTGGTACGTTTGCAAATGTACCAAGTAAGATCCTTGTAAAGGTACATTGAATTGTTAGTGATATATATATATATATATATGTGTGTGTGTGTGTGTGTGTGTGTGTGTATATATATATATATATATATATATATATATAGAAGTATTATGTTTAAACGACTTATTTTAACCCTTTATTTCATAGAAACTTATTATAATATCATCTACATTTTTATTGTAGTTTAAAATTCTGTCTTTTTGTAGAAGGGAAAGAAATACCAGGAATAGGTCAAGTAGCGAACAAGTAACTATATTATAAATATTACAAGTCTGAGCTAACCTCGTAGGAGTAACCTATTACAGCATACACTTGAATAACTCAAATCTTACAAAGGACTATAACATATTCCAATTGCCAAGCTATCATCCTCAGTGGCAACTCAAATTATCAAGTGTAGAAGAATCACTAGAAGAAAAATCACTAGGCTTATGCGCATTGGACATTCACTTATGCGCATGCGCCAGTATATATTAACCTCTGAAGACTTGAGTTATTCGTAAAGCACTCTGCTCGTGGACCGCTACGTACGTTCTGAAAACATTAGCTATACTATTGTATAGCCTACTGAAAAATATTCAATTTTGAGTCCAAGTTTGATTTTAATTTTTT
The DNA here is from genome assembly GCA_036971475.1 of Prosapia bicincta. Lineage (NCBI taxonomy): Eukaryota > Metazoa > Arthropoda > Insecta > Hemiptera > Cercopidae > Prosapia > Prosapia bicincta. The sequence goes on along the minus strand of JBAIZL010000007.1, from coordinate 61,944,900 downwards.
TAAATTTCGTAATCGTAGTTTTAGGTTATTACTGTACCCTACAACCTGTCATTTACCAGCCGAAAGTAAGCAGTCAGGCTAGTATCTCGTGCTTCTAAAAACTTCCGCTCGGTTTCCAAACCGATTCCCCTCTCAGCCTTCTGCGCGAATAGATTTTTCACAAAGTATTTCTGTAATACATAAACATAAAATTGTTTAACAAACAAAAATAAATACCTTAACCAACTTACAAAGGTTAGGTTAGTAATGATAGCCTGGCTACCGAAACATGTATGGCAGTAAATAGGTTTTAACAACTTGTGCCATTAGAATTATTCACGTGTAGCTGTAATAAGTAACGCTATGCTTGAGTAGGAAACAAACGCGCACTTGGTAAGTAGGTAGGCTTGCTTATCACAGTACATACACTTTGTGAAAGGCTCCCAACAGGCTTTTGGCTTTAGACAAGCACATTTACGATAAATTAATTAAGCCTAACACTTACGTCGCCTTTCCTGTTTTAACAGTAAGATAACATAGTTGCCGAGTGTTATACCTTGTCTTTCGTTACCTTCTGCAATAATTTCTTTGAAAGTTGTTCTCCTCATACCATGCCCGGTTACTATTGTGAATAAATATATTTTGCACGCCTGTAAAACACTCACTCTGCAGACTGGTTACATTTCAACTAAAAGGCGCGATTTAACGGCACAACTTTCGCCGCACGCACTAAAACAAAGCTAAACAATTTGTCATGCTTAGATCGTGTTTGTGACGATACGTGGTTGCCATGAAACAAGCGACTACTCTATTCAGGACTAGCAACATCCGCTCCAGCTTTGTGATTTGCATAACGTAATGGTTGTCTGCGACGCAACGTGGCCCTTGACATAACGTAGCGCACCTGGGTTAACCCACTAGCTGGCCATTTTGGACGCAATATTGCGTAAACTTTCTCGTCCATGCTAAACACATTAAAAAATATTCAATACTTCTTATATATATATATATATATATATATATATATATATATATATATATATATATATTAATCACTTAAACAATAGTTTATGACTATCCGAACTTTAAATATTGTAAATATGTTAACACTTACTGAGACAGAACGTTTTCGATCGCTATATAACGATCTTCTTCAGTGTCTTCTGCTTAGAGATGTTGGGTCAAGCGGTGACGGTTTTAAATGCAGGTTTTCGATAGTATCAAAGAGTATATGTGATTTGTTCGTTTAATATGTTTGTACTTTGTGTTTTTGTGTGTCTGTAAATTTCGTATTGTTCTAGTGTGTTGAGATGTGGTCCTTTTTTGTTGATGTGTAGGATTTCTAGGTCATGGTAAATGTCTGTGTATTTGTGGCCTGTTTTCTTTTATGTGATTGTAAAATATTGAGTTGGTGTTCTGTGTGTGTTCCTCAACTCTTTGTTTAAAGCTGCGACCTGTTTGCATAATGTAGAATTTGTTAGCAGTTCAGTTTGTATACGCCTGGTGCTTGTAGTTCATCTTTGTTGTTGGTGTTGTGTTGTATTTTGTATTGTAACTTGTTATTAGTTTTGTATGCTATTTTGTATCCTATTTTTTGAAATTTGCGGGCTATTTTGTTTGTTGTTTTGTTTATGTATGGTAATGTGATGTATTGGTTTTCCCTGTCTGTGTATATATATATACTTATAGTTGAAATGCGAACACGTAGCCTAAATTAATAGTACTCGAAAGTCGACTCGCATATATATATATATATATATATATATATATATATATATATATATATATATATATATACACACACACACACACACACACACACACACACACACATACAGTAAGACTCTAGTTTAAATACGTTGTAATTTAAATTTTACTTGTAATTTTCGTAGCGTACTTTTACCAAATTTTATGTTACTTGTTGTTTTAAAGTTAAATGGAGGAACGTTTCTAACGAAGGACATGCGGACGGTACTATACTCGCTAATAGCAAGGGGGTGTTGTGGCGGTTAGCTGGGGCTATGAAGACTATGGGCTGAAACTAGACATCGGAAAAACCAAAAGATTGGGTTTAAGCAAAACTCAACAACTTGGAAGACAGATGTTTCTAAGCGTTAGATGAATGTACACTTGTACACTAATAGGGTAAACTCGGACAAGATAGGATCAAGTATAAAGACATCCCATACTTAACAAACTGTGCGACGGCTGTGGTTGTAATCTACAGCTAAAGTACAGCACAGAAAGTACGTAAACTAAAGTAAATTAACAGCAGCATTACGAAATCGTTCGTTATCGAATTTATGGTATCTGTAAATATACAGGAACGTGCAGTTGAAGATGACTTTAAGAGAAGACTTTAGATAGAAGGAAAACACAAACAGTTACCCTTAGCCGCCCATATTCACTTTCGGAAATCTTCGGGACCATTCGTTAAGCTTATGAAAATCTGACGTCTGGAATGTAACGATATAAATTAAGGTTTTACTCCCCTCGAAAACACGGCGCGCCTTGCCTTGGCTGCCTGGCGGAGCTGTCTAGTTGTTGAGCCCCTGTTGTTTGCTGTTTCTGAAAGCTCATTTACAGCAGTTTGTTATTGATGTGTGACTTTATTGTGGTTTTATGGATTATGATTTGGCTACTTGCTTTATAGGCATCAGTGAGGTCTTTACATTTGAATTTTGTACGTGGTTGTTTGGTGATTTGAGCTTTGTGTGATGTGTTTTGCTGTTGATTGGACTGATTTGTTTAGGCTTGGGTTTTGGTGAGGTGTGGATTTTAGATTTTCGACCTTCATGGTGGCTCGTAGACGAAGCACAGGGGTCGATTCCTGCGCGTCGGAGGCGGTGCCGGATCTGTGACTATTGCCGGCGCGCCTAAAAACGTTCACACTTTATAAATCCTACTGTGTTGTTCGGCAACTACATAAAAACTACAGGCATTATGGGAAATTAATAGAATTTCAATACAAATAATGTACAAACTAGTAATATAAACCATATAATCTAAAGTCAATTCCTACTTAAGTCAGAAAAGAAAAATTCTATTTTAGTTACTTTTTATTAATTAATTACATTAGAAGACATTATTAAGAATTAATTAGAAGAATTAATTACAAGAATTAATTAATTAGAAGACACTGATGAAGATCGGCACATAGCGATCGAAAACGTTCTGTCTCAGTAAGTTTTAACAAATTTACTAAATAAAAAGTTCGGATAGTCATAAACTATTGTTTAAGTGATTAACAAGATTCACCGAACGTAATGGACTACAAAATTCAAGAATTAATTACATTAGAAGACATTATTAAGAATTAATTAGAAGAATTAATTACAAGAATTAATTAATTAGAAGACACTGATGAAGATCGGCACATAGCGATCGAAAACGTTCTGTCTCAGTAAGTTTTAACAAATTTACTAAATAAAAAGTTCGGATAGTCATAAACTATTGTTTAAGTGATTAATAAGATTCACCGAACGTAATGGACTACAAAATTCAAGAATTAATTACAATTGTTATTAATAAAATAACATAACCTATGCGTTAAAACAGCTGTTCTACCACATGACCTAGAACATAAAACCAGCTGTTTTATGAAGTCATATGTTATCACTTATTTTAAGCAAAATGGGACGAAATAACTGTATTGCTACCTTGTCCCTTTTGTGAAAAGTTTTTCTTCCATACAAAGCTAAAAATAGTTCATTATTAAATTTAGTTAATGAATTTATAATTGAAAACCTGTATTAACATCAAGTGTCATCCACTACAACTTTTAAAGAATGTATTTCAACTTGTGGATAAATTTAAGTATTTTATTAACGATTAAAAATTTGAACAAGATATATATATATATATATATATATATATATATATATATATATATATATATATATATATATATATATATATATATATGGAGAATGTGAAGGAAATGAAAAAAATATTGTAAATGAAATTACAAGATATTTATTGTATAATATTATTTATAATTTGATTATTATTTTGTATTGTCTTATTGGGTTTGTTGTTACGTTTAACAACTTACAATTAGATCCACTGTGCTTCTTCACTTTTATTCCTTGTACGGGAAATTGTGATATTGCCAAAGTAAATTTTAAAAGCATTAAGATAGTATTTTGCGTTGTGCGTGGAAAACAGATAGATGGTTTATGTGCGTAATATAACCCCACAGCAGTTATATGGGTTCATGTCTGCTCTAGTAACCGCCGTCTAGTCTGGTCACTACTATGACTCACCAGCTTAGCGTGTGACTGCCTCGAGAAACCTAACTATGGCTGAACTGTTATTAATTGCTTTAAAAAACACAAACAGAAATGTATTCTTAGATTGAAATCGCTTTTATATCCTAAATTACTTATACGCTTTTGTGTGTTTCAGGTAAATTGGCGCTGTTATAATGAATTAGTGTGGCAGTTTTGTGAGTACAAGATAAAAGTAGACAATGCGTGATTAGAATTAGCTCAGTAACACCAACAAAGAGGACCATTGTGATGCAATAAAATAGTACCTTCTGTAGGGATTCGTTGTCAAATGCTGCTCATTGATTTCAAAGTCTCTTTTGTTTGTTTAAAGTAATCCAACACAAAAAATCGTTAAATTTTGCTGTTTTTTTTCAGATATAAAACATTTTTTTCAAATAATGAAACAAAAACTAAAAGAAATTGGAAAGCATTGTCCCTACATTCTTTCAACTTGAATAAACGTTTGAAGAAAGCTAAAACCACTCTGTTAAAAAAAATAACCAATTTAATAAAAAGAAGAAAACTATATAGGAATTGCTTGCTTATGTGATGAAATCAGTTCCATATTTATCATAGTTCTTGTTGTATTTGTATACATACTTTTCAAATATTCGATAAGTTAAAATCATTGATGTAAAAACTTTAATTTACATAGTGATAACTGCGGGTGGCTGCGAGGGATAAGACACGTCCGGGTTGAGCCAGGTAGCCGAGCGCTTAGAAGACAGGTTACATTATATAAGCATATAGCAAAAAACTAATATTATAATCATTGTCTGTGGATGTCCATTAATGAAAGTAAAACATCTTCATAAACACTAAAACGTGTTAAAAAATTATAAAATATTGCTAAAATGAGCTCTTATTTGAATAATTCAAACCTTCTCGTAATGATTCAGTTTATGGCTGCCATTTTAATTTTTTTCATCTTTTGCTTCTCATATGACCAATGGTTTTTATTGTTATTTCTTATTTGTGGAAACACATGTAGGTTTAGAATAGATTCTTTGCCCTCCGCGGAGACGCGCCTTGTGCAAAGCGGTATTATTAAGCCAGTGGTCAGCCCAGCACGTAAAGGGTCTTTAATAAGCTTTGAAGCAGTTAATGATTAATTAACTCATCGTTTGATAGCTTTGTAAAATATTTATGACTAATTAATCGCAACTGACTGCTAATAGAATTTGTTGACTTTGGTGAGGTTCTGTTCTCACATCATCAGAACCCCGGTATTAGGATTCAGCGAACATTCTAAAGCCTCTCTTGCCCTCTTTTATTTAGTTAAATACTTCCTTTTTTCAATTCCTTCTATTAGTTAACACTTACTCTATACAAATCGTGTTCAAATTTTAAATCGTTAATAAAATATTTGTTTTTATCCTCTCGATCAAAAAGATTTGTTTAAACTTGTAAAGGATGACGCTTGATGTTAATAAAGTTATTTCAAATATTAACGCAATAATTACATTAAAAACATTTAATTTAGTTTTATATGGGACAAAAACTTTTCACGAAGGGGCAAGGTATGCAATACAGTTATTTCGTTCCATTTCGCTTAAAATAAGTGATAACATATTAACTCATAAACATCTGATTTTATGTTATAGGTTGTGTGGTATAACAGCA
>JBAIZL010000007.1:61919027-61926527 GCA_036971475.1 Prosapia bicincta | reverse complement strand
GAAATTTCTGTTTGTTGACATAAGTAGGAATTGACTTTAAACATTTTGTATATTACTTATACAAAAACAAGTTGCACCCTGTCAGGTCAGTAATCGTTTGTAATCACCGCCATCTTGATTTTGAACAGCTGCTCGAAGCAGTTCGTTTGGTGTTCTTCGTATCACTGATGGACGTTTTGGTCTGTATATTCTTGCCTGATCGTCTTCTACCGTTAACATTCCCTGCAGAAACAAATACGGTGGTGATTGGTCTAAGTCTAGGGAGTAGAGCACGTCCATACTAAACGTAAGATCCTAGTAGTGCCAACAAATTTCTGTCACCAAGACGACTGAGCTGTGAAAATTAATACTTAATGATAGTGGGTTGTTGAATCGTAGTGCTGGTCACAAACAGTAAACCATATAAACCACAACCAGCCCGACTCTTCTAGACTATTTTTTGTAAAATCAAATATTTTCTTCTATTAAAACGATACAAAAGGAAGGATCCGGTTAAGATAGGTTTTAATATATTCGATAACGACAACTCTAATCGATAGTTTCTTCTCACCCGGCCGCTATACCATGTAAGTTATTATGTAATAAGAAAGTGTAACGAATGCAACAATGGAATCAGCTGTGCAGCCGTGGCGCGGAGTGAAAACGTCGCCATGACAGATTAAATAGCCTAAAACTACTTTCTGTCGTAAATAAATCATAGTATTGGCAAACACAGATTGTCACTGTATTTTATATGTAACTATGTGGTGGAAAGAATTTTCAATAACTGAACCAGGCCACTCTAGAATGTGGTAGCATATATAGATGGCATATTGTGAAACAACGGCACGTGTTATTGTGGAGGCGGTGTAGGTTCGACATTGAAACATTTCTGACTAAGATGGAACCAGGAGGAAAGGATCGGAAAACGTAACTATATTATAAAAGCAAATGCCTAATTATTTCGACACATCTTGAACTTTATTAAAAACAGTGTTTTTGCAGTGTTCTGCCTATAAATATGTTAATTTTGACTGAGCTTTTTAGACCACAAATCACTTTTGACAGTTGTGTAGGGAGTAAAATTCTCTATACTTTGGCACAAATGATTTTTTTTTTTTTTTTTTTTTTTAATTTTTTTTTTTTTTTTTTTTTTTTTTTTGTCAATTCCTTCTGTTTCTACTTTGTCCTTAAATATATCTTGTTCAAATTTTCTATCGTTAATAAAATACGTTTTATTCATCCACTCAAGTTCAAATTCATTCTTTTAAACCTGTGTCAGATAAAATTGGACGTTATAAATATTAATTGAATAATTAAATTTATAAGTGAATTAATTTTGGTTTTATATGGTAGAAAACCTTTTCACATATGGGCAAAGTAGATTATACAGTGTAGTTATTTCTTCCCAAATGGCTTAAAATAAGGGATAACATATGATTTCATAAAACAGCTGATTCTATTGTATAGGTTATGTAGTAGAACAGCTGTTTTAACGCTTAGGTTATGTTACTTTATTTAAATTAATTGTAATTATATAATAAAAAATGACAAAAATGAAATTTTAATGTTGGCTCAGGTAGGAATTGACTTTAAATATTTGTTGTTTATATTACTTAAGATTTATTGGTTTGCCAGTATCGAATGATTAGTCAGCAGAATGCAAGATGGTATAGTTGAAGACATTTGGGTGTTATAAATATATATTAATAACTTTTGTTCCTATGAAGAATTACTAATTTATAATTCCAAACCTTTTTAGACCCTTTTTGTTGTTTTTAATTATGAATGTTACCTATTTAAAATGCATATGCTTTTCAATTTCTTACTAAAATCCGTAGACTTATCGTTTAATTTGGTTTTCTTAGTTTTCGACTATTTCGAACATTTGAACAGCAACTGCCTCGAGTATTACAAATATATTTGTATTTGATCAGAGAAGGAATATTCGTTTCAAATTGTAATTTTTCCCAAAATAGAAATAATCTGACTTTTCTGTCTATAATTATACGTTTTTACATTTAGAATTAAAATAGATTTGTTTTATGTTTCATAAAAAAGTGGTGTAAACAAGTAGGCCTACTTTAAACAAACAAAAATTAAAGTCAAATACTTAGGTCTACAAAAAAATATTTGTTCTGGTTACTTTTTACTAAATAATTACAATTAATATAAATAAAGTAACATTACCTGTGCGTTAAAACAGCTGTTCTACCTCCATAACCTAAAACTTAAAATCAACTGTTTTATGAAATCATATGCAATCACTTATTTTAAGCCATTTGGGAAGAAATGAAATTCATTTAATAATTTAACTAATTAATTAATATTTGAAACATGCAATGTTATCGTCACAAGTTTAAAAGAATATTTTTGTACTTGAGGTGATGAATAAAAAGTATTTTATTAACCATTGAAAATTTGAACAATATATATATATATATTAGGGATGGGCCGATTCCTAAAATTTTCGATTCCGATTCCGATTCTAAAATTTTCCTCTCGATTCTCGATTCTTTAGTCGATTCTCCATTCTTTCAAGTTATATTAGCTTACATGTTAGTTCTCTAATAATTAATTTAGTTAACATCTTGGTCATATGGCAAAACCTTTTAAAAGTTCTGTTTTAATGTAATAGGCTACACAAAACCTTCAACCGTGAGAGTGATATCTGTCTATAATATAATTTATTAAGGTTAAGTTTCGGAGGAATAATACAGTGTTTCTGTTATCCGTCTATTCGCTCAACCGTCATGGCCACGGTTCCGACGGTGACGGTTAATCGAGTTTTTACTGTACTTTTTTGTGTTTTGTTCTGACATTTAGTGAGAGAGAGAGACGAGCGATGTCAAACGACCAGAAATGGTTACGATCTTGATTGCTGTTGCTTCATAAATAATAATATTTTCGTTTACTTTAATCATTTAATTCATTCAAATCAACTAATACATAAATAAGACATAGTTGGTAATTAATTATTTTTCCACACAAATATAATAAATTTTGGTAATAAATTTTGTTTGGTAATAAATTACACCACACGCATATTTTAATAGTTAACAAAATAGGAATCGGAATCGACGCTTTTATGAATGAAGAATCGGGTATCGACGATTCCTCGATACCACCTAGAATCGACGATTCCTGGAATCGAGAATCGGAATCGGCCCATCCCTAATATATATACATAAAGGAGGATAGTGTCAACTAATAGGAATTGTAACAAAAAGCCTTTTAACTCGGTGTTTTTTTTTTAAACAGTAAACATGACCAGTAAAAACAAAAAACATCAATAAAATTGTTATTTCAACAGATGCAATAAGAAGTTTTATTGGCCGTGTCCAATAATAGAACCGTCCGTCCGATACATCTGTTCGAAGCTTTGGCTGCCACTTCTAAACGCGCAAGTAGTTTCACGACCTGGAAACAGATTGTTATGGGTGGAGGCACATTCCCGTGAGGAAGAAGGCAGAACAGGCTCCCCACAATTGTAATTAGCTTTTATTTCCTTCCGTCTAGCTTCTCAGATAGCTTAGTTATCGTGTGAAATGGACTCACTTGAACCGTATACATCCAGTGGAGTACAGACAGGCTGCATCCTCTTGCAAGTTCGCTTAATTCTATTGCGCGCATGAAAAATTCTATTAATAGAATCTGCCGTTGTGTAAAAGCTATTTGGGAAAACAATGTATTTTTACAATTTCATAATTGTTAACGTATTTGTGAAAATTGTTTCCAACGTTAATAAATGCACGGACCTGCAATTGGTGAAATATTGTGAGAATATATCTAGAAAATGCGGGAATTCACAAATTACAATCTATGTTTATTTTTATGTTTTCCTCAGATAACTGCTATCGAGACATGCATGGAGATAATTTATTTCCGCATTTATCGTTAGTAAACAAATTGTATTTGTGGTTGGTGTAGTTTACAAATATCAAATATCGATACCACTTTCAGCCTCGCTTTGTCCGAAAAGTAACTGACGTATTACGTTTTCAGTCTTTTTCAATTCCTTGTTTTAGTTGAGACTCTGCTTACATATCTATATATGTTTGTCATTAGGTATGCACTTTGGGTATGTGCGACAGTAGTAACTGCTCATTTTAATAACGACTAAAAAGGCTTCAAATCTTGCTATTTTAGTCTTTAATTTCAAAAAGAATCCAAGGGTATCTCCAAAGACCCACCGCTTTGTTGGGAATATTCATTTCCTGTTTTCTACTGTTTTCTAGAAACCTGGTCACCTTACCACAACCGGCAACTTTGAAAAAGTTTCTTGCGTATTATAAAGTGAGATTAAATGTGTATTTTTATTCAAAAGTTTTAATTTTTTTGACCCACTACAAAGGGCTATATCGTAATCTTATAATGTATTATGAAATTGTAAAGCATAATGAATTGTATTATATAAATAAATAAAACCTCTTGACCACAAAATAATATAAATTTAAATATATTTCGACTGCAAAACAATAGCGTGCGCCTGTGTGTGTGTGTGTGTGTGTGTGTGTGTGAGTGTGTGTGTGTGTGTGTGTGTGTGTGTGTGTGTGTTTGTGTGTGTGTGTGTGTGTGTGTGTGTGTGTGTGTGTGTGTGTGTGTGTGTGTGTGTGTGTGTGTGTGTGTGTGTGTGTGTGTGTGTGTGTGTGTGTGTGTGTGTGTGTGTGTGTGTGTGTGTGTGTGTGTGTGTGTGTGTGTGTGCGTGTGTGTGTGTGTGCGTGTGTGTGTGTGTTTGTGTGTGTATTTGTTTGTGGAAGAGTGGCGTTGGATGCCAATAGAAATCACGGTATGAGTGTTACATACGTTATTGCGTTAATATGGATCTATCAAAATGCTTAATACCATGTGAAACGCATCATGGGTCATTTAGTTGAATTTTTCATAAAGCCATTTTCAAAAATAATTAACCTTCTATAAATCTGAGGAATAATAAAAAAGAAGTAGCTGTAATAATATGGATAGACTCAATTTTGTCTTCGTTTTCCAACAAACTTTCGTCATTAGTCGGCCGCCCGTATATTAGAACACAGCTATAGGGATAATATACTTTAGAGCAATGGTGGACAATCTCGAAGTATTTATTTTTTCAGCGACTGCCAACATCTGTCGATATTTCCCGACAGTATTACACAATCATCAATCAATGAAAATTAGGACGAAAGTTTAACATCATTACGTATGTGTTGCTTTAATCTGTTCAGAGTTATAGCGCCATTGTTCGAGGAACAATGAAGTTGTATGCAAATGTACAAGCAAGTGCACAAATCATTACAAAGCCTTGCTTGTACATCTAAAAGAGTTTTGTTATTCTTCTAATCATCTTGCATCGTTGTTCTTTGTTGCAAAATAATCCAAGCACAGATTGGATAAGCTGGGTAATTAAACGCCAACTAAATCTTTCGTCGTTTAGTAGTTCCTTCCCTTCTCTATATGTCGTTACAACCAAATACCTGACATTTTTCCTTAGCTGTATTTATAGGAAGTACTGACATGATTTTGTTATTGCTAGTGGCATTGTATTTATTGTTATTAATAATGTAATTAATAACAGTTATATTAAATAAAAACAACCTCTTACCACAAATTCAACAATTTTAATTTTAACCTTATGTACATTTCTATTACAAAGTAATCATCTTTAGAGGGAATTTAAAAATGACATTGTTGAATTTGTGGTAAGAAGTGGTTTTTTTATTTAATATAAACATTTACGCCACAGTTGCTTCAAGTTGTTATGTTAGTAACAGTTAGTTTAGTATTCACATTGTTTTCTTAATTAGTTTTTAAAGATATATGTGACGTTAGGTCAGTGATGGGCGTGGCCTTGATCTACGTGTAGCGCTGGTATTGGTTAAACCGGTCGTTGGGCGAAGGAGTGGGAGTGATGCCCATTACGAGTTTCATTAGGTCTTTAGTTTTTAGATCCCAGTGTGTTTGTAACCTTCTGATGATGCTAACTGTGTTAGTGGAATGTACATCAAGGGTGTTTGAATATTTGTAGCAACGGCTATTGTTGTTTATTCATTATATTTACTCCACTGTGATCTGTATAGATTTTTGATTTTACATTCAAAGATTATTCATGCGTCTCACTTCCAGTTTGTATCAGAATCTGCGTAAACCGATTTCAAGCCCACTATAATGAACATATTTTGGTAGTAGTTCACGATCAAGACATTCGGCAGTGTGTTATGCGAAAGAGGGTAAGAAGCAAGAAAGATGGGGAAAAAGAAGAATGGTAGCAAGGAGTTTACCTCCGTGTCAAAGAGGACAAAGATAGATCCTTATGAGGAGAGTCTCCCAAAACTGTTTCCCTCAACCTCGTGACTGCTACAACATGTGGTACCTGTGTTGCGAGAGTCTTACGTCCTTACGATAAGGCCTAGACTGTTGACGAGACTGTTTGACCGCTTTTACAGAACTACTGGGTGTCAGTAGAACCAGGTAGTCGTACCTACAATACCCCATCTGATTAGTTTGGTTCAGGTAGTGCGATCGGACTATCTTCCACTCTGACTTACATGAGCACCAAAATCTTAGACTCTTAGTCCAAAGTGGGTATACCCACTCCCATTCCGTTTTACGTTAAGAGCTGACGACCAAGACAGGGGTCGAAACCCATTTCCACCCCCGTTTACCCATATGTTATCGAAAAATATATTCCAAACAAATACATTAAAAAAGGTAATTGTAAAAGAAGCAAACGGAATAGAATTATTAAATTTTGAAAAATTACAAACATGAATTCAATACACAAAAACTGAACACTGTATAAACGGAATGTTTCTTAATAAAACGGAGCACAATATCATAACTAAGTGCATTACTATTCTTATACAGCTACTTATGAGTATCCGGTTGGGTTAGGTTTAGTAAGGAAAGCCAAAATTAAATATCCTGTCCTGAGCTAACCGCGTAACCTACTTCTTATCATTGCAAAGTTGATGCAAAACAGAGAAAATAGAGGCCACTCCTTCACTTCGGCAACAGGTTAGTTTACGTTAGAATTAGTGTTTTTGTGTCCTATCGTGAGCTTACCGCATACGCCTTAACACGTTAAAGTTGTTACGAAACGGAGAAAATGGAGGTCACTATTACAGCAACCGGTTAGTTTACGTTAGAATTAGTGTTTTTGTGTCCTATCTGAGCTTGCCGCATACGCCTTAACCCCTCAAAGTTGTCACGAAACGGAGAAAATGGAGAGCACCACTTCAAACACTTCAGCAACCAGTTAGTTTACATTTAAATTCGTTTTTTGTGTCCTATCGTGAGCTTACGGCGACGCCTTACCGTTACAAAGTTGTTAGAAAACAGAGAAAATGCAGATCACCACTTCAGCAACCGGTTAGTTTACATTAAAATTTTGTCCTACCAAATCGATGCCTAATGTTTTTATTAACTAAACCTAACCTAACCAGACACATTTTAGATATATTATAATGCAGCTTCATTGCAATTGATGAAACTTATAACGGAATTTAACCAAACCTGCTATCTAATGATTTTGAGTAAATTTCT
>JBAIZL010000007.1:61906527-61914027 GCA_036971475.1 Prosapia bicincta | reverse complement strand
CAATTCCGCAATAGGTTACTTTATGTAGGATACTTTTTTTTTGTTATAACCTGATACTTTGCAGCTATATTTTAATACAGGCAGTTCCAAAATGAAAGCCGGGAGTTTGACCGAGCTTTACTGAAAGACTACTCAAGATAATTAAACTATTTAAACGTCAAACTGAAGAGAAAAGAAAGGTTTTTTCCATACCCTATTTTGTTTTTCAATGTCTTCGATTTATAGAAACAAAAATTGTTCTGAAATATCAAGATAAATTATGAAATTAATTGTTTTTTATTACTTTGTCATAGTCTACATTAAACCACAAGACGTTAAATTATTCTGAACTCCTTGTCTGACAACGTGATTGTATCTTCGTCTGAGAACAGCATTCTTTTAAGAAAATTAAAATTGTCGACAATCTCATTGAGCATGAAACTGGCAAACGGGGTAAACAAAACTTTCTTATTTCAACTTCAGAAATGATAAACAAATATTCTTTGAGCTTAGCTTGTGAGGTTATGTTAAAAACAAATAAAAACATACACAAAACTCACAAATTAATCATTTATTTACTCATACTCGTTTCAATGGCCAAGTCATCATCATCAGTGAGTGTTACTACTACAAACTCTAACTTACAACTTTGTAAGTTATAGTTGTAAGTTAGAGTTTGTAGTAGTAACACTCACTGATGATGATGACTTGGTCATTGAAACGCTTATGAGTAAATAAATGATTAATTTGTGAGTTTTGTGTATGTTTTTATTTGTTTTCAGAAATGATGTTTAAATAGTTTATTTATCTCGAACAGTTTTTCAGTATCGTTTTTTCAAAATCCAGACGTGTTTTCGAACATGCTGTATAGAAGTATAGCAGTGTGTTAATCTTCCACAATTTAATATAGTTTTTCAAGTACTACTGAACTTTACAAATTGAATATAGATTCTGCTTTGTTTTGATACTCAACATTTATTTATTGTATAAAAATTAGTTATACATTTTTGTTTAAAGCTCTGACACTTATTGTTTCTATAAACAACCTATGTTGTTCAGACAGATCCAGTTGTCTAAATAACTACTAAACTGCAGGTTAAGTTTGGAAAAATAAACATCCCGGAGACGTTTTGGTAATATAACCTCCGTTAGTGGAATGGCGAGAGTCTATTTCCTACGTGACGAGGAAAAGCTGATTCGCAAATAGCTTTAATTGCCATTAATTGAGGCCTCATTATTGCTAATATAAAAAAACGTTTTCTTTTCTTCTTTAATGACGGACCATTGTTCTGTTGTGAAAAATTGCTAGTTCATTTTGAATACTGTTTTATTGTAAAGTTCTGAATGCATTTTCTCTCTAAAAGTGAAACGTTTTTTGTATAACGCATTTGCGCTCTGTAAGGCTGTTTAAAGGACCATCGCCAAACTAGACTCTAAAGTGGCCCTCTTGGGAGTTTGTTTAAGTGCTTTTACAGATTGGTAGTTAATTTTCAATTACTACTATTAAAGTTGCTTGTTGTAATCAACTTGAATTCACTGGTTAAACTATAATTAAGTAATACTTGACCAAGTGAATACATAAGGGCTTACTTGCTGACGCGTTTCAAAATAATCGTTAATTTTACGAAGTAAAGCAACTACTCTTTTGGGTTTGTGTGGTTTCTTTGGGTGATATGTAGAGGCTTTGCTTCGTAAAAGGAACGATTGTGTTGAAACACGTCAAGCAAGTAAGCCCTTACATATTCACTTAGTTAAGTATTATTTAATTATAGTTTACTACTGTTAGTCCACACTCTTCCTTTGCATATTTATATATCTTGTTGAAATTTTCAATCGTAAATAAATACTTTTTATTCATCCTCTCAAGTTCAATTAAATTTTTTTAAAGTTGTATGTCCGATTTCATGGAATATCGAAAGACAGATCGTTTTCCAAAATATTGCTCACAACCTGTTACGACTACTTGGAGAGGCATCTGTCCTGCACTGGATAGGCAGCTGTCATGTGAAAGAATGAACTTAAGACCATCCGAGATTCTATCTTGTTCTTACTGATACAGTTCTGGGCCTGGGAGGACCGAGGTCGGAGGTTGGATAAAGTGAAGTAACCTTGGGATATAGCTCTTCCTAAAGTGTTTGATGCCATGGCTGCTTCCATGATATGCGCCTACTGACGTCTGTCCACTAAACAGACAATATTTTAATCGTGCTGTTATAATATATAAATATATATAATTACCACTCTAAACAACTTCTAAAATGTAGTTTAAATTTGGGGAAATAAACTACTTGAATTAATTGAAATGACAATGGATTTAATGAGCCATCGTATAGCCTAACGATAGTATTACATTTACATACTGTTTTATTTATACTAACATTATTATTAGAAGAACATAAGTTTTATGAATACATGCAATAATACAAATATATAATAGGTTAGATATTAATACATGTAAATAAAACTAAATGAGATGCTACAGTTAAATTTCGAAATTGTTGTTATATATGAGTTTTAATCCAACTATTTCCTACTTTTTAAAATTTTCATTATTAGAAGTTAATTTTATATACACTTTGCGAATCTCTTAAAGGAATAATCTTGACAAGTATGATGTTTACCCATGAGTCCCCTGTCATAAAGTATGATCAGGTGGGATTTAAGGATCAGGTACGTGTGGGGTTTGATATTTCTAGTATCCTATGTCAGTATAATCGCCTACTTGTAATACATAGATCTGTCACGGCCCTCGTGAGTAGAGTTGCGTACCAGATGATTTACATCTACCTCTGTGAGGGTTGGGTTGCTTACCTCTTCTGGTAGTGAGGGTGAAGCAATACCTACGTGAGTTATTACAGCTTATTTGCCTTTTTCAGTTCCTTCTATTAGATCACACTCTCCCTATATAAATTTATATATCCTGTTCAATTTTGCGGTCGTTAATAAAATACTTTTTACTCATCCACTCGAGTTCAAATACATTTTTTTAAACTTGTAGTGGGTGACAATTGATGTTAATACGGGTTTTTCAAATATCAATTCATTAATTAAATTTAATGAGTTAATTTTAGTTTTATACGGGAGAAAACGTTTCACAAAAGAAACAAAGTATGCAATACAGCTATTTCGTCCCATTTGGTTTAAAATGAATGATAACATATGACTTCATAAAACAGCTGTTTTAACGCACAGGTTATCTTTATTTATATTAATTGTAATTATTTAATATAAATAACTCAAATAAAATTTCTATTTATTGATTTAAGAATAATTTGACTATTAAATGTTTTTGTTTGTAGGTATTACTTGTTATAATTTGAGGTCATTTGTGACAAAATTAAAAAGAGCTCAACTATTTACTTTTTATATCATCATTGACGTTAACTTTGTATTCATCTGTTTGGTAGTAAAACATTAACTCATTCTCTCTGTACCTGTTAGTCTCTCTCTCTTTCTCTCTCTCTCTCTCTCTCTCTCTCTCTCTCTCTTTCTCTCTCTCTCTCTCTCTCTCTTTCACACACACACACACACACACACACATGTTACATACATATACACACAAGCACGTGCCACTCTGTCTTCGCTAGTAAGAACTAACCTTTCAGATTTAACCATAAAGTGATGTAATTGCTTATAATGTGTTTCATGCTTTGCCTGCATACTTATACCGCAACTTGATATTGATTAATTTACATGAGTTGTGTATGTAACTCAAGTCTCTATCGTGGTGTCCTGTTAACAAAGACGAATTCAATACGCATGCTTGCTATGTAATTTCATTACACTTCTATACTCAAATAACAAGATGCTTATAAGCCGCTCTAAACTAAAGATAGTATAAAAAAGCTTTTAAAAACTGAAATTTTTACTTAAAACTATAAATTATTTCGCACCAAAAGTATTTTTTTTAACCAATAATAATTGGTTTAGATAGATTAAAAAATATATACCTTGAACATTGGCTTTAAGAACTACAGAGCTGAAGTCGAGTTCGAAAATGTATTCCTCCCTTCACGTGTCAACTGGATTGGTTTTAACTAATGGAATTCTGCAATTGTTATCTCCGTCATACATCCGAATAATATCCCCTTTTATTATTTTTTTAAATTTACGTTTGCCATAGTTTTAAGCCGTTGCTCATTTTTTTCATCTTCACTAAAATCTCTTCTCGTTGATAAATCAACACTGGAACCATTTATAGAACAAAATGACTGTTTTGTTGTGAAATTTTCTTGACGAACGTTTCAATTATAGCTGACAATTGCAGTTTGTTTTTCACGTTTTACTGTATTGATTACTGCAGCTGAAAATTGCAGTTTGTTTGGCAAGTTTTATTTTTATTGATTACTGCAGCTGAAAATTACAGTTTGCTTTTCACGTTTTATTTTTATTGATTACTGCAGCTGAAAATTGCAGTTTTCTTTTCAAGTTGTACTGTATTGATTACTGCCGGTGACAATTGCAGTTTGCTTTTCACGTTTTATTGTTATTGATTACTGCAGCTGAAAATTACAGTTTGCTTTTCACGTTTTATTTTTATTGATTACTGCAGCTGAAAATTGCAGTTTTCTTTTCAAGTTGTACTGTATTGATTACTGCAACTGACAATTACAGTTTGCTTTTCACGGTTTATTTTTATTGATTACTGCAGCTGAAAATTGCAGTTTTCTTTTCACGTTTTATTGTTATTGATTACTGCAGCTGAAAATTACAGTTTGCTTTTCACGTTTTATTTTTATTGATTACTGCAGCTGAAAATTGCAGTTTGCTTTTCAAGTTTTACTGTATTGATTACTGCAACTGACAATTACAGTTTGCTTTTCACGTTTTATTTTTATTGATTACTGCAGCTGAAAATTGCAGTTTTCTTTTCAAGTTTTACTGTATTGATTACTGCAACTGACAATTACAGTTTGCTTTTCACGTTTTATTTTTATTGATTACTGCAGCTGAAAATTGCAGTTTTCTTTTCAAGTTTTACTGTATTGATTACTGCAACTGACAATTACAGTTTGCTTTTCACGTTTTATTTTTATTGATTACTGCAGCTGAAAATTGCAGTTTTCTTTTCAAGTTGTACTGTATTGATTACTGCAGCTGACATTATTTATAATAGCGTTGTAGCGATTCTGCCAAGTACTTAAGTATTATTTATTGGTGTGTCCATGAGTTTTGCACGTCTTTGGTATGATTTTGCGCTGATAGTACAATTACAAATTTTCTTCTTTAAAACAAGGCTTTATGTTATAAACATATTTTTATAGAACTATATTACAGCTATACTATTCATTAGACAGTAAGAGTTTGGCCTGATTATGGACCAACTGGGGCTGGAAGTCAATCGGTTTCACAAATCGATGTTTCACTCCTGCTGTTTCTTGCTTAAAGGCGCGCTCCTGACACATTTCTGTCTATATTGTTGTCTCTGTTGCCTTAAGTGGTTGGTCTACTATGGGAGATGGTAATTTTCTTCTTTAACATATTGCCCTATTTTACTGTGAAGCCTTTCCATTGAGGTATTGTGCAGTAAAATCTTTGTTATAGCAATAATCTTTATGTAATACCTTTTAGATTTATATAAATGTACAATTATATAAGTCTAAATGGACGCGAGAATATGTCCCAATTTACACACTTACACACATTCTGTCTGTCTGTGTATCTCTCTCTCTCTTTCTCTACATTCAACACATTCTCTCTTTTTTTATTTCTCTCTCTCTGTTACACACATAGACAGACAGACACGCGCACGCGCGTGCGCTCGCTCGCTCACACACACACACACACACACACACACACACACACACACACGCAGGCATACACACACACATACACATTACAAATTTTCAATCGTTAGTAAAATACTCTTTATTCATCAACCTAAGTTCGAATACATTTTTTAAGGTTATAGTGGATGACATTTGATTTTATTACATTTTTTTTCAAATAAATATTCAAATAATAAATTTAATACTAAATTAATTTTAGATTTATAAGGGGGTGAAAACCTTTCACTAAATTGCAAGGTATGTAATATAGTTAATTCGTCCTTTTTGACTTAAAATAAGTGATAAGATATGATTTCATAAAACAGGTGATATTATTTTAAAGACTATGTGGTAGAATAAATGATTTAACGCGTGCGTTATATTACTTTATTTATATTGATTGTAATTATCTAATAAAAATTAACTATAGGAAATTTTTTTTTGATTGACCTAAATTGCGATTGGCTTTTAACAAATTTCGTGTATGTTACTTGTTATCGAATTAAAGCAATATATATATATATATATATATATATATATATATATATATATATATATATATATATATATATATATATATATATATATAGAAACGTATTGAGTATAAAACCATTCCCCAATAAATAACTGCATCGTAAGAAATACGAGCTTTCCCATGATTCTTTGCAACCAAAGCTGTAATATAATTATTGAAGTTTAACAAACAAATGTGACAATAAACTTTGAATAAATATAAAGCTTTCAGTCATGTTTTTATACAAACATACACGCTGAACTCCCTAGGCTAAGTATGTGTTCTTTTTCTCGCTAAGATTTCTGATGGAAGCTTTTAAAAAAAGTGACAGCAATTTGTCATCACTCAGAAAACTTGTTTCCAGTGCAGACTTGTATTTCTAATTGAATATTTTACAAATTAGTTGACACAAATAAAAACATACACAAAACTCACAAATTAATCATTTATTGACTCATACGCTTTTCAATGACAAAGTCATCATCAACAGTGAGTAAATAAATGATTAATTTACGAGTCTCGTGCATGTTTTTATTGGTTTTAACATAACCTCACGCTAAGCTCAAACAATTGTTGTGTAAATTTGTTAACATTAAAAAAATCTGTTATTCGCAGATTTTAATAAAATGTAGTAAAATTTCAGCCGCGTACGTGTTTATACGTAATAAGTTCACTGTTCGATGACTAAAAGCATTACAATAGCCAACGACAGACAAAGCATATCCTGCGCATATATTATCCATGATCCGTACCAGTGGCTACTTCCGTACACCACTCAACTCATTAATCATCATTTTCTTCGTTCAACTCGTGCAATTTTAATCCGTTGAATTTTTCACTGAATTTTTAAACGGCCATATTTTATTCAGCCACTTTCCAGGCAGGCGTCGTCGCCTGTAAGTCTGGCAGCCATGGCGTCGCACGCTCACCCCGCGTCTAGACGTGTCCCTACGATCCGTACTCGTGTATTATACAGTAGCGGCTAAACACGGCCGTAAATAATCCAGTGTGTTTAACACGCGACCCGTTGTGTAACTGATACCATCTGATAAGTCAATAAAGTACCTTCCTATCAACGCAAACCATCGCAAGTCGGAGACAAATTGGGGAATACGAGCGGTGTTTTGTACAGGTTTAAATTAATGCACTCATGTCTAGCGCCTGTTTGTGAATATTTTAGGTAGCCTACAGCTTATCTATATAAAAATGAATGTTTGTGCGTATGTATGTATGTTATAG
>JBAIZL010000007.1:61879027-61899027 GCA_036971475.1 Prosapia bicincta | reverse complement strand
ATATATACAAATGTTATGTAGGTTTGTCTACGATTACCTAAGTGTATGCAGTATTGCAAAATCAAACCTCTATGAAACTTATGCTCTGTATGTTCCTCATTTCCCATCCATGCAACCACAACGTGCCACATGTCCCATCCATGCAACCACAACGTGCCACATGTCCCATCCATGCAACCACAACGCGCCACATGTCCCATCCATGCAACCACAACGCGCCACATGTCCCATCCATGCAACCACAACGCGCCACATGTCCCATCCATGTAACCACAACGCGCCACATGTCCCATCCATGCAACCACAACGCGCCACATGTCCCATCCATGCAACCACAACGTGCCACATGTCCCATCCATGTAACCACAACGCGCCACATGTCCCATCCATGCAACCACAACGTGCCACATTTCTCATCCATGTAACCACAACGTGCCACATTTCTCATCCATGTAAACACAACGTGCCACATTTCCCATCCATATAACCACAAAGTGCCACATTTCTCTTCCATGTAACCACAACGTGCATCATTTCCCATCCATGTAACCACAACGTGCCACATTTCTCATCCATGTAACCACAACGTGCCACATTTCTCATCCATGTAAACACAACGTGCCACATTTCCCATCCATATAACCACAAAGTGCCACATTTCTCTTCCATGTAACCACAACGTGCCACATTTCCCACCCAAGCAACCACAGTGTGCCACATTTCTCATTCATGCATCAACAACGTGCCACATATCTCATCCATGTAACCACAACGTGCCTCATTTCCCATCCATGTAACCACAACGTGCATCATTTCTCATCCATGGAACCACAACGTGCATCATTTCCCATCCATGTAACCACAACGTGCAACATTTCCCATCCATTTAACTACAACGTGCCGCATTTCAGCTATGCGACCGCAATGTGCCATATTTCTCATCCGTGCAACCGCAACGTGCCACATTTCTCATCTATGCGACCGCAACGTGCCACATTTTTCATCCGTGCAACCGCAACGTGTGACATTTCCCATCCAAGCAACCACAAAGTGCCACATTTCTCATCCATGCAACCACAACGTGCCACATTTCTCACCTATGCGACCACAACGTCCACATTTCTCATCCATATACCCACAACGTGCCACATTTCTCATCCAAGCAACCACAACGTGCCACATTTCTCATCCAAGCTACCACAGCGTGCAAATTTTTCCATTCATGTGACCACAACGTGCCACATTTCTCATCCATGTAACCACAACGTGCCACATTTCTCATCCATGTAACCACAACGTGCCACATTTCCCATCCATGTAACCACAAAGTGCCACATTTCTCATCCATGTAACCACAACGTGCCACATGTCTCATCAATGTAACCACAACGTGCAACAATTGCCATCCATGTAACCACAGCGTGGGACATTTCTCATCCATGTAACCACAACGTGCAACATTTCTTATCCATGCAACCACAACGTACCACATTTCCCACCCAAGCAACCACAATGTGCCACATTTCTCATTCATGCATCAACAACGTGCCACATGTCTCATCCATGTAACCACAACGTGCCTCATATCCCATCCATGTAACCACAACGTGCCACATGTCTCATCAACGTCACCACAACGTGCCACAGTTCTTATCCATGTAACCACAACGTGCAACATTTCTCATCCATGTAACCACAACCTGCAACATTTGCCATCCATGTAACCACAACGTGTCACATTTCAGCTATGCGACCGCAATGTGCCATATTTCTCATCCGTGCAACCGCAACGTGTCACATTTCTCATCTATGCGTCCGCAACGTGCCAGATTTTTCATCCATGCAACCGCAACGTGTGACATTTCCCATCCAAACAACCACAAAGTGCCACATTTCTCATCCATGTAACCACAACGTGCCACATTTCCCACCCAAGCAACCACAACGTGCCACATTTCTCATCCAAGCTACCACAACGTGCAAAATTTCCCATCCATGCGACCTCAACGTGTCACATTTCCCATCCAAGCAACCACAAAGTGCCACATTTCTCATCCATGTAACCACAACGTGCCACATATCATACCTATGCAACCGCAACGTGCAACATTTCCCATCCATGCAACCACAAAGTGCCACATTTTCCATCCATGCAATAACAAAGTGCCACATTTCTCATCCATGTAACCACAACGTGCCACATTTCTCACCTATGCGACCACAACGTCCACATTTCTCATCCATATACCCACAATGTGCCACATTTTCCATCCAAGCAACCACAACGTGCCACATTTCTCATCCAAGCTACCACAACGTGCAAAATATTCCATCCATGCGACCACAACGTGCCACATTTCTCATCCATATAACCACAACGTGCCACATTTCTCATCCATGTAACCACAACGTGTCACATTTCCCATCCATGTAACCACAAAGTGCCACATTTCTCATCCATGTAACCACTACGTGCCACATGTCTCATCAATGTAACCACAACGTGCCACATTTCTCATCCATGTAAACACAACGTGCAACATTTGCCATCCATATAACCACAACGTGCCACATTTCTCATCCATGTAACCACAACGTGCTACATTTCTTATCCATGCAACCACAACGTACCACATTTCCCACCCAAGCAACCACAATGTGCCACATTTCTCATTCATGCATCAACAACGTGCCACATGTCTCATCCATGTAACCACAACGTGCCTCATTTCCCATCCATGTAACCACAACATGCAACATTTCTCATCCATGTAACAACAACGTGCCACATTTCCCATCCATGTAACCACAACGTGCAACATTTCCCATCCATGCAACCACAACGTGTCACATTTCCCATCCATTTAACTACAACGTGCCGCATTTCACCTATGCGACCGCAATGTGCCATATTTCTCATCCGTGCAACCGCAACGTGCCACATTTCTCATCTATGCAACCGTAACGTTCTACAGTTATCATCTATGCAACCACAACGTGCCACAACAAAGTGTGGCAGAGTACAGATAGTTATAGTATATTCTACAACCGTAAAAATTAGAACAGTTTACTCTAAACTTCACTACACAGTAATTTATTAAAACAAATTTATTTGTTTGTTTGTTTTAATAAACTAATGTATAGGTAGTTTAAGAGTAAATCTTCTAATTTTTACGGTTGTGAATTGTTCTCACTAGTTTAGCTCTAATCAACGTAATTTAGTATATATTACTGCTCTTTTTTAAAGGAAACCTTTATTTCAAAAAGCTTCATGTTTGTTAAAAGGTTAAGTGTGCGTTTTATACAAATTAATTTTTACGGGTCAGCCCCAATTTTTATTACGATTCTGTGTTTTTGTGCACTTTCTGCATTTATGAGTCCGGTAGAATGTTTTTTGCAATATCGATGACGCCTATAAGTACCATTATATTTTCATTCGGGTTTCAATGACAAAGTCGTCCTTAGCCATAATTACATAAATTTTAAATTATAAATAATTGATTGCATCACATATTTATAAATAACTCTACTTAGAAAACCAAAATAATGAAAATTAACATAGAATTTAGAATTGGCCGTAAATTATTTTGTCGGTGATACCCGGCTGCATGGGCACACCCACGTATATCTTTGCCATTTGCTTTTATAACTTGGAATTTTTAGGTTATACGCATTGAATATGACTTTGTTATCAAGACGCGTATGGTGAGATAAATGAATTGTGCTTTATGCTACTTATTATTGAATTGTTATCTTTGGTCATAAACTGAGTTCAAATTTTGGTACAAAATAACTCAGCTGTATTTGTTTTATTGTAAGTAATAACATATTAGCAAGTTGTAAGAAATCAATACATGTTCAAACAACTCAGTTTGCTTTGAACGACACAAGTAAAGCCTCGATGTTGAGATTTATAAGAGAGAGGCTGCGTCGATCGTTAAAACCACCGATGTCAGCGTGGGCGCTAACGGGAAGTACGAACGCCCAATTCGTGCATGGAATTGCTTTAGAAGAACAAACAATAACACTGAGTACGTCAGGCTAGAGCTATGAGTTTCATTAACTATAAGACAGCTATTGGCAACAGTTAGACACCACTAGACGACAGGAGAATACATAAACAAGTGAGAAACCCCTGAGAATACACATATACAACACCAAAACTAAATCCTCACAACTAAGTTTTAATTGTCGTCAGGCTGTTTCACCACCTTCGTTGACATCATCAGTAAGGAACATATATTGATATCTGTTACGTCTAT
The DNA here is from genome assembly GCA_036971475.1 of Prosapia bicincta. Classification (NCBI taxonomy): domain Eukaryota; kingdom Metazoa; phylum Arthropoda; class Insecta; order Hemiptera; family Cercopidae; genus Prosapia; species Prosapia bicincta. The sequence goes on along the minus strand of JBAIZL010000007.1, from coordinate 61,894,765 downwards.
CAGATTTAGAGTATCAGTAGAGAATTATCAGATTTAAAATTGTCAATTTATATTTAATCAGATGCCAGTATAAATTGAAACTAGTGTATGTTCTTCACGTAGTTATTGAATCATGACTGGCATTAAAAGATTTGCTGTGGAAAATTGAGTTTTAGTGTGTTTTAGCATGTGCAATACAGTTGGTTGGTTGGGCTGGGTTGGTCGTATCCTCTATAGAATCAAATCTCATTGTGTGCTTGAATTGTTTTTGCAACGTCTGTGGCATTATTAAATTAAATCCTCTGGGAACGTAACAACTGCAGGGAAGTTGAAAACGGGTACCCTTCAAATGACCAAAATTCAACTAACCAAAAATACGCAGCTTCTAACTAACTAAATTACGTGACAATCAACTAAACGATAGTGCACGGATTGCAACTAATTGAAGTATACGGAGTTCAACTAACCAAAATATACGGATTTCCTGAAAGAAATATGGCGGGTTATCTTATTGCCGTTCCGACTATTTACAATTATAATAAGATACTTTACGATCTGTGGTCTAATCAAACCGAATAATATTGCTTCATTACAATTACTTTAATAACGTGAAAGTTAAACCGTAAAATTTTGAGAAATAATTTAAAGGTAGTAATAAAAACTGCTAAGTTTAGGTATTTATAGAACTATTACTTCCTATTTAATAACTTCAAGGTGTGCAATGAACGCCTGCGGAACGGCAAAACTATAACCCGCAACACTTCAGTTGAAGTCCGTGTACTTTGGTTAGTTAAAGTCCATGCACTTAAGATGATTTGAATCGATCTACTTCAAATCACAAAAATTCAACTAACCAAAATATACACACACAATCTACGCAACCTTCAACTAACCAAAATACGCTACACTCAAATACTCGTAAGTGCCCGAACTTCAACTAACCAAAGTACACCGACTTCAACTAAAAGAAATGTTGCGGGTTATAGGTTTGCCGTTCCGCAGGCGTTCATCGCACCCCCTGGAGTTATTAAATGGGAAGAAATATTTCTGTAAATTTATAAACTTAGTTTTTATTACTACCTTTAAATTATTTCTCTAAATACTACGGTTTATCATTATCGTTATTAAAGTAAATGTAAACCAGCGAAATTATTCGGTTTGATTAGACCACAGATCGTAAAGTATCTTATTATGATTGTAAATAGTCGGAACGGCAATAAGATAACCCGCTGCATTTCTTTCAGTTGAAGTCCGTGTACTTTGGTTAGTTAAAGTCCTTACACTCTCGTTTAGTTGAACGTCGCGTATTTTGGTTAGTTGAAATTTTGGTTAGTACATTTTGGTTAATTGAATTTTGATCATTTGAAGGCGACCCGTTTCTCGTATTTTGGTTAACTGAAGGTCGCGTAAATTGTGTGCGTACATTTTGGCTAGTTGAATTTCGATCATTTGAAGTAGCCCCGTTTAAAACATGATGTAGTGTAAGTTTATAGTCGAGACAGTTGCCACAGCTTTGATACTTTTAGTCCCAACTGCTGAAGTATTCATGTTTTTATGATGTTTATTCTTAAGTCTGATGAGAGTGACGCTGTTTACCTGTCAATGTTGAGATGGCTTACTTGATTATGAGCTTTGATTGTCGAGGGTATTACAGGGACCATGCACTTGTTCATGAGAAATGGCAATGGGTGAGACGAGAAGTTGAGTGAGTATAAATACTTTCCTACAAACACGATAAGGACGTCAAAACACTCATGGTTAATAATTATACAACTACTACAGTTTCCTCAGTTAAAACTATCTTGAAATAAGTGTAGACATATCGGATGCAGAAGCTGTTGTGTAGAACATTCTGAATATGTAACATGTTTTCAGAAGTGGTAGTACGCGAAAAAGCGTAAGCGAGCATGTGCACAGTTAGCTATACACTAAAGCAAATTGGATAACACAAACTTGAAACCATAAGTAAGTAAATATAGGCCTGAAGATCGGATTTGACCTACATATTTCAAATGACGTGTGTAATTTATTACAAAAACTCCAAGCCGTAAAAGGAGAAAAGAACAAAAGTAAAAAAAAAAACTTACCAAAATGTATTGCTACTTTCACAAAAATACAACTATTTCTCGTAAAATAAACTTTAACCATTTCGCAGCAGAAAAATAACCAATTTCTTTTGTCACTTCAGTTTTATTTCATGGCTATGTTAATGTGTCGAGAGTAAGGTTTGCTTGCTTAAGCATGGAATCTAGTATAAGCATGGGTTGTTTTTATTGTCCGTTGCATGTTAGTTTGATAGTACTGTGATTTTCTCTTGTATAATGTCCTTATGTACACGATAATCGTTCTTATCTAATTGTTTTTGCAGTTTTTTTAAATTTTAAAAAATATACTAAAAAATATTAATAATTAGAATTTGAGCATAGTAATAATATAAAAACATAATTAGCATATCTAAAAGTATGATTACATTAAGATTCATTACAAACAAGTAATATAAACCGAAAAATGTTAAATCAATTACTATTTAGGTCAGCAAACAAAAATAATGTATTTTAGTTACTTTTTCATTAAATAATTGCAATTAATTTAAATAGAGTAACATACCCTATGCGTTAAAATAGCTGCTCTACCACATAACCTATAACATAAAATCAGCAGTTTTTTTAAATGATATGTTATCACTTATTTTAAGTCAAATGGGACGAAATACCTAAATTGCATACCTCGCCCCTTTTGTGTAATGTTTTTCTTCCATGTATCACTAAAATTAATTCATTGAATTTAATTCATGAACTATTATTAAAAAAAAACTTTTTATTATATAATTATGATTAATATAAATAAAGTAACATAACCTATGTCTAAAAACAGCTGTTCTACTAGATAACCAATAGAATAAAATCAGCTGTCTTATGAAATCATACTATATCACTTATTTTAAGCCAAATGGGATGAAATAACCATCTTGCATACCTTGCCCTTTTGTGTAATGTTTATCTTCTATAAAAAACTCAAATGTATTATTATTAAATTTAATTAATGAATTGATAATTGAGAAACTCTATTATTATCAAGTGTCATCCACTACAAGTCAAAAAAATGTATTTGAACTTGAGTGAATGAATAAAAAGTATTTTATTAACGGTTGAAAACTTCAACAAAATATATATAAGAAGAGTGTGAACTAATGGAAGAAATTGAAAATGTTTTCTGGCAACTTTTTAAAAGGTTATGTTTCGTAAGTAAAAAGTGTAATTTCTTTAACTAAAGGAGTTATTAAATATTTTTTTTAAACACAGTTATTCTAAGCAGGTATTTCTAGAATTTAATTTCAATATTATTGAGATTTTTGAATATTTGGAGTAAAAAAATAATAATTTATTAATACAAACAATTATGGCTCTAACAATGACATAAAAAGGAAAATAACAATATTTTAGGTTAGTAAATGATTATCATTTTCATTTGAAATATTCAAAGATTACATTATGACTTGAATTTAATTGTGAAATACCTGCTTAAACACATTGCTTGTAAGATATCCAAAGATATTTTATTTTGGCCAAATAACTTGAATGGGTGCATATTTTTGTATTAAATTCTTACACTCATATATATCTTGTTAAAATTTCCAATCGCTTTTAGTTATCCACCCAAGTTCAAATACATTTTTTTAAATTTTATAGTGGATGACAATTCATGTTAATAGGTTTTTTTCAAATATTAATTCTATAATTAAATTAAATTAATTAATTTTAATAAATAATTTCGCTCTCTATTTTGGCACTGTTTTCCCCTGTTTGTATTATGATTCTGTCTATGCATTTACATATTTATATTAATTGTAGTTTCTTTAAAAGAAGGAAAAGAAATAAAATTTTTCACTGTTGACCTAAATAGGAATTGGCTACAATTTTTTTTTTGTGTATTCTGCGTTTATTATTTTTTATATTTTGCGTAAATGTTATTTGCGGCGTTTGCGCAGATATGAGCCATCGGTTTTAATGCATACAGGATGTCTCTGTAGACAGGTTATTGTGTTCAAAACTAGGAATCCAATTGGTTCTATTAAATTCAAATCAACTTTCACTTGAGGTAATATAAGTCGCGAGATATAGCAAGATACTTGGTCCTGCGCAGTAGCCTATTTGTCATTTAGTGGTGGGGGAGCCGCTGACAAGATGCTATACGAAGCCGTTACAAACACTGTACCTATGTGCAAGAGAAGGCTAGGCAGCTGATTACTATTGTATCTCCCCCAATCGGCGACTTCCTCACGTTCGCATCTCAAGTCTCTTACTATAGATACAATTTGGCATGTATATGAGTTACAATCCGCCAGTATAGCATTGCGAAATAATTAGCATGTTTTATAAAATAAAGGTGCAAAAACTCTGGCTGGAGAGACTATAAATACAAATAAATAAAATCTTTATAAAACAGAACTTTATGTCAAACTTCTTTTTAAAACAGTAATCTTTTGAGCTATATGGGAAAACTTAATTTTTCTATAGCTAAACCAATGTTGTGGACAGTTTGTAAACATATTTTTTAATTTTTCGACTCCCATATTTTTACACTCGCTTTATATATATATATATATATATATATATATTGTTCAAATTTTCAATCATTAATAAAATACTTTTTATTCATCCACTCAAGCTGAAACACATTTTTGTAATCTTGTAGTGAATGACACTTGATGTTAACACAGTTTTTTTGAAATATTTATTCATAATTTATGTATAATTAAATAATTTTAGTTTTATATGGGAGAAAAACATTTCACAAATGGCAACGTATGCAATATATTTATTTCCTCCTATTTGTCTTAAAATAAGAGATAACACATGATTTCATAAAACAGCTGATTTTATGTAGAACAGCTGTTTTGACGCTTAGGTTATGTTACTTTATATTAATTGTAATTATTTAATAAAAAGTAACTGGAATAAATTTGTTCTTTGTTGGCATAAGTAGGAATTGACTTTTAAAAAATTGGTTTATATTATTTGTTTCAAAATATAATTTCTTTCATTCATAATTTTTATTAGTTAAAAAACAATTCTATAGTTGTCTTCTAACACTTTCGGTTTTTAGTTTTAGTACTGATAATTCAAATGTTTCTAGGTAACAGAAAAACATTATTTTATTTTTTCTATATTATTCCAGTTAGAAGGCTTACTTAAATGAACTTAAACGGAAAAGTATTTGACTTACTGAAATGACTTGGAAAATGTTTTTGCAGATTCGTCGCATGCCCAGTGTCTATCGACGCTTTATGGGAATCGGGACGCGGGTAAATTTAATTACGCTTAGAATGGAAGGACGGACATAAATCTCTCACTCTACTTGGTATGGGATGGCGTAGATTTGGTGCTCTGCACGTCGGCGGCAGAACGTTATAACAAACGTGTTCCTATTTAGAACGGACAGCAGCGCGTAAAGACATAACTTTCGGGGGAGTTAGGGGGCGGTTTACCTACTTCGGTAAAATATTGAATATTGATGTTTTAAAAATACAGGTTTTAAGTATATTTTGGATTTCGTTAGAATGATAGTTTAAATATATAAAGTAATGGGATATATATATAAATGTAGAAAGAATGAAAGCTTGGCTTATAGGAAATAATAAGAGGTTGTATATCTACTATTTTACCTTTTTGTGTTTGTAATTAGGGGGCTCGAGCTCCCCCCTTATTTACGACCTTGTAGCTGTATATCTACTAAGCAAACTAATGATCTATGAAACCCTTTTTCTAAATCGTTCATCAATAACGGAATTGCACAATAATGCCGACATCGTTGTGTGCCTTTATTACAAACAGTGGCAGTACGTGTGTGAATTATAGTCTTATTAATGTTACCTAAAACTGTCCATTTCGTCACTAATGATTGTAGATGTTACTGCCACTTGAACCAGACTAAGCAAATGTTTATCTTTCGTGGTATTAATCTGTGCGCCTTTATGGTGCCATTAACAGCTGCTGAGCAAGTGTATTCGTGAGCAAATATATTATACTAGATCGAATACGTGGCGGCGTGGCCTTTACAGCCTAAAATATATTTAGAGAGAGAGCGACAGAAATAGATATTGTGTGTGTGTGTGTGTGTGTGTGTGTGTGTGTGTGTGTGTGTGTGTGTGTGTGTGTGTGTGTGTGTGCGTGCGTGCGTGCGTGCGTGCGTGCGTGCGTGCGTGCGTGCGTGCGTGCGTGTGTATGTTTCAAAAGAATAAAATTAACAAGATTGTCAACCCTTGCAAAAACTTGTAATCCATTGAGAGAAAATGCAACACTCAACACACTGAGTTGTGTCGCCGCTCAGTGAATTACACGCTTTTGAAAATGCTGACATTGTTTATCGAAGTAAGGTTCAGGGCAATTTGTTTATTTTATTCTTCTGCAGAAAATAGCTATTTTTTTAATTTAAAAAACAAAAAACGTTAATTTTTTATATTTATATATATGTATACACACAGAATTCTTTGTAGCTACTTCGTAATATATTATTTATTTTGTAAAAAATAATATTTTGTTTTATAAGGAAAGTTTGGGTTTATACGGGTGGTTGTGTGTGTGTGTGTGTGTGTGTGTGTTTAGGTCATTTAAGTCATTAGGTGGTGAAATTACTTTAATTTTATTTAGAAAGTATTTTTTGTAAACTACTGAATGCGAAAAAATCGATGCACATGAGCTGTTAGTAAACTTTTACCGACTCTACATTTCTACTCACAATAGTTTTAAATCAGCTGTTTTTGTGGATCTTTAGTATTATAGCCATTATTTGTGTGAATTTATAACTTTGGGAGTTTGCTATTGTCAATCCGTGGTTCTGTTTACACTAGACCTTGACCTAAGTACCTACATTTAAGTAAACCCAATCAGGCTACTATAGGTTCTAGTGCGGAATTATTATAAGTAGAGTACATACTAAACAAAGATAAACCGGTTGAATATCGAGTCAAAGTTGTCTATTTTACTAGTGCAACGTTCCGGCAACTAGTTTGTTGCCATTATCGAGCCTGAAAACAATATTATATTGCTTACAAATACGCATATATATATATATATATATATATATATATATATATAATACAAGTACACTCCCTACAATAATTTAAAACAATAAAAACACAATGAAATTATAGTTAAAAATTTAATAAAAATACACCCACCAAAGTAGTGAAAGTCATCATTTCATCTAAAAAGTAATTGAAAACAGTGACAACAGTGAGAGAACAACAATTTTTATACATAAAACACACACAAACATAACAAAGTCAAACAAAACAAGTTACAAAAAGATCAACTATATAAATTAATACAAATAAAATCTTACTTCTTGGAGGTTTTTATCTTATACAACAATGCATGGTACATACTACATACCTTATAAAAATAGTTTTTAATATTGACATTATTTTACAAATTAAAATGGACAACTTCAGAATAAGTCCTTATTCTTTAGTTGGGCACATTATCCAGTATAATAAAATTTTCAAAACCAAATTTATACCCAATCCTTTGACAACGTTCAGATAAATGTTCCTTGACACGATATTCAACAGGTTTATCATTTATTTGAAGTGATCAATTAAACCTGAATAGGCTACTTATTCATTAGTTTAAACTAAATCATTTATTAAATTGTACCACTTTAGAAGTACATGAAAATTAAACATAGCAGGAACCCGCATAGAAAAATATTTGCAAAATATATAAAAATAAAATACAAGTTGACGGCTTCAACCAGCCGACGGCTCGTCGCCATTGCATTCTCAGGCGATGAGTTACTGCATTCTTTAGGAAGTCTGAATCCACGGTTTACTGATTGTCATTGCATTTTTGCACATGCTGCGAAACCTGTTGTAAAACAAGTACTATGAAAAAAAAATGGTTAATGTCAATTCCTACTTAGGTCAACAAAGAGAAACCTTATTTTAGTTAAGTTTTATTTAATAATTACAAATAATATAAATAAAGTAACATAACCTATGCGTTAAAACAGCTGTTCTACCACATAACCTACAACATAAAATCACCTGTTTAATGAAATCATATGTTATTACTTATTTTAAGCCAAATGTGACGAAATTACTATATTGCACACCTTACCCCTTTCGTGAAAAGTTTTTCTCTCTTATAAAACTAAAATTAATTCACTAAATTTAATTATTGAGTTAATATTCGAAAACACTGTAGTTTATTAACATCAAGGTCATTTATTACAAATATAAAAAATTGTGTTTGAACTTGAGTGGATGAATGGAAAGTATTTTTATTAACTATTGAAAATTAGAACGGGATGTATAGGAATATTGCGAGCTAATAGAAGGACTTAAATAAAAGATTTGAAGCACAGCCTTTGAGGTGATAGTTCAACGCATAATGGTACAGAACTATTGTTTACACCTGTTGTCGTGTAATAAGATCTGAACTATATATATTACTATAGATATGAGGGACAGATGCGCTATTTTTGAATTATTTCCATAGTGTCAAGGTTAGAACCGATGCAACAAGGTACAAAGCATGAATATTTCAGCGCAATAGTTTTGCATCGCTTACAAAAGGTTTTCGAGTACGCGCTGACAAAGAAAGGCTCATTATATTGTCCCTGGCGTGAAAGCACAATGTGTTATAAAGAATCTATTAAGGTTTGGCGTCTCTGCTTGTGCTGCAGCCAAACACCTACACGAAACATAAATACTTATATTGTCACGTATTTCGCTTACGTTTTCCTTTAGGTTCTTCAAACTCTTATGTCCGATTTCAGAGCGTAGTATGTGAATATATTTTAGTGTAGAACTTAAAGAATATATATATATATATATATATATATATATATATATATATATATATATAATATAATAATATATATTTATTAATACACAAGAATACATATTGCGATATATATATATATATATATATATATATATATATATATATATATATATATATATATATATATATATATATGTAATTATATGTGTGTGTGTGTGTGTGTGTGTATATATACATATATATATATATATATATATATATATATATATATATATATATATATATATATATATGTATATATGTATGTGTGTAGTGTATATATATATATATATATATATATATATATATATATATATATATATATATATATATATTGTATATATAATCAAGAGTATGCATATTCCATTCAGGGCCGGATGCAGACAAATGTTTTGGGGGCTCTGTTGGGAGAAGTAATCATCCACACCCGGAAAATATCCAAGAAATATGGCAGCTATAGTGTAAACTCTATCTGAGGGAAATAGTTCTATGTCTACTCTATGGCATTATACAGATATTAATTAACCTCATTTACCATATTATAAAGTCTACATTTTCAGGTTTATTAGTACATCACTTTTATTTTTATGTACATGACTATCATACACCGAATATTACAAGCGCCGCATTTCAGTTTATACTAAAAAAACCAGCTATTTAATACACAGTAGGTGTGCGTATTTATTAATGGTTATAGTATGGTATAGTGATTAATATGAGTTTGTGAACAGATTCTACTAATTAATAATATTTGAGTTTACATTTACAGTATTTTATAGTTTAAAAATTTTCACTTTTGCTCATTTTTGGAGGGGTTTGGGCCCTAAATCTGATTACATGGAGATTTAATTATACTGTGATTCACATAATACCGTTGACGTTATCATGGTTGATATACTTGTAAATTTGTAAAGCCGTGTGTCACAAACTAGATGTATGCAAATTTCATGACCCTCAATGCACGTATATCTAACGAATCCTCTTGGTAACAACGCCTGAATCAACATTGTTGCCATCAGCAAAACTCAATAGAGTTGAGAAGTAACGTTCATTCGACATTGTTTATTTCAGATATTAGGGCAGATCAAGTTTCATTTAGCTCTTATGACGGGTTTGTCTTTTTTCAATTCCTTCTATTAGTTCACACTCTCCTTATATATATATATATATATATATATATATATATATATATATATATATATATATATATATATATATATATATAGCCTATATATTTCAAATTACACTTTTGCTATTACTTGCGACCAGACATTTGTTAACTAAAAGTTGTTAATTGTTAACTTACACTTGGAGGAAACGTTTTCGTCTTACGACTTCTTCAGCCTCGTATTTTTGCCACTAGGCTCGTATTATACGAGACTGAAGAAGTCGTAAGACGAAAACGTTTCCTCCAAGTGTAAGTTAACAGTTAACAACTTTTAGTTAACAAATATCTGGTCGCAAGTAATAGCAAAAGTGTAATTTGTAATTTACAACCAGCTCGTCATGAACAACAACAAGATTTCGATACCTATATATTTATTGTTCAAATTTTCTATCGTTAATAAAATACTTTTTATTCATTTACTCAAGTTCAAATACATTGTTTTAAAGTTGTAGTGGAGGACACTTGATGTTATTACAGTTTTTTCAGATATTAATTAAATTTAATAATTAATTAATTTTAGTTTTATATGGGAGAAAAACGTTTCACTAAAGAGGCAAGGTATGCAATATAGTTATTTGGAATCATTTGGCTTAAAAATAGGAATAACATATGATTTCATAAAACAGCTGATTATGTTATAGGTTATGTGGTAGAACAGCTGTTATAACGCATATGTTATGTTACTTTATTTTTATTCATTGTAATTATTGATTAAAAAGTGTAGACTTTGAAAAATGTTTGTTTTATACTACTTGTTTTAGAAGGATATCCTGTGTATTTGAAGAATACTTCCTCCATTGATCCCTCTATGATTTTGTTTTGTTTTTCAGTATATGAATTTACATATATTTAAATAAACCATTATTAAAACTATTGGTACAAATTTAGAAATAATTATAACAAAAATATAACAGCAATATTATTTAAAAAACAAGTAATACAAAAACATTTAAGTCAATTCCTACTGAGATCAACAAAGAAAAATTTAATCTTAGTTACTTTTTATAAAAAAATTACAAGTAATATAAATATGTATATACAAATGACATAATCACAATGTTACGTGACAAAATAGAAGGCGAAAATAATTTTTAAATTTAATTAATTATTTAATATTTGAAAACACTCTCGTGACATTCATTACAAGTTTTTTATAATTGTATTTGAACTTGAGTGGACGAATAAAACGTATTTTATTAACGACTGAAAATTTGATATATATATATATATATATATATATATATATATATATATATATATATATATATATATATATACACGAGGTGAGGCTAGAAAAAACCGAACTAGCACAGGTGAAACAATAAAACGAATGCAATAAGGCTGAAAGTCGCCTGGCCTGTCACGTGGCTCTTGCTCCGCCTACTGCTCGAGTTTCATCTGCCTCCTGCACTCAGTCTGCCCGTGGCGTGTGTTCTAATTAGTTGACGTTTTGTCTGTGCGTCGGAAAAATGTTGAGTGTACAGAAAGAACAGCGTGTTAACATCAAATTTCTTTTCAAACTTGGAAAATCTGCAAGTGAAACGTTTGTAATGTTGCAACAAGTGTACGGCGATGATTGTTTATCGCGAACACAAGTGTTTGAGTGGTTTAAACGATTTAAAGATGGCCGCAAAGACACAAGTGATGACGCTCGCACTGGCAGACCATTGTCAGCAAAAACTGATGCAAACATTGAAAAAATCGGTAAACTTGTTCGAGAAGATCGCCGTTTAACAATCAGAGCAATATCTGAGTTGACAGTAATTGACAAGGAAAGTGTTGGCAGATTCTTCATGAAAGTTTCAACATGAACAAAGTGTGTGCAAAAATGGTTCCAAAGTGTCTCACAATTGAACAGAAGGAACTCCGAAGAATGATTTGTTCTCACATCCTAGAAAACATTGAAAGTGATCCCACCTTTTTACAAAATGTTATTACTTGTGATGAATCGTGGTTTTTTACTTACGAACCCGAAACCAAACGCCAATCGATGCATCGGAAATCTGATTCTCCACGACAAAAAAAGCACGAATGTCAAAATCGAAATTCAAGGCAATGATGATTTGTTTTTTTTTTATGTCAAAGGGATTGTACACATTGATTGGGTACCAGAGGGACAAACAGTGAATCAGCATTACTACATTAGCGTCCTGACTACCCTACGTGAGCGAGTACGGAGAAAACGGAACGATTTGTGGAAAAAGACATGGATCCTGCACCAAGACAATGCCCCAGCTCACAATGTATTGTCAGTGAAGACGTTTTTAGCCAATCACAACATTCCCATCTTAGACCATCTACCCTACTCACCTGATTTGGCCCCCTGTGATTTTTTTTCTTTTCCCTAAAGTCAAGTCAGCTTTGAAAGGAACTAGATTTGAGAGTGTTGAAGCAGTAAAAGAAAAAGCGACGGAAGTAATGTATGGATTTACCGAAAATGATCTGCAGCATTGCTATGAACAGTGGAAAATTCGTATGGAGCGGTGTATATACCGAGGAGGAGAGTACATTGAAGGAGATAACATCAAATTGTAAATAATGGAAAATAAAATATTTTTATAGCATCAGTTCGGTTTTTTTCTAGCCACACCTCGTATATATATATATATATATATATATATATATATATATATATATATATATATATATATATATATATATATATAGGGATAATGTGATTTAATAGTAAGAATTGAAAAGCTGGGTGTCCTTGGGCCAGAGGACAAAAGTGTAAACTTCCTATGCTGAGAAATATTAAAGAAATTAAGTTTAAAATGTATAATTTAATTAATTTTAATAAATAATAGATTTCAAGTTGGAATTGTTATCATAGTCCTTTGTCGTAGCTGTCAGAGCGAAACAAAACGTTGCACTGTCTTCACAATAAGAAACCTTTGTACATGTCCAACCGATATTCTGTTCATATGTTTGATGTTCTATTCTCAATCTAGTAATGGCTTTCTTTTCTTTGTTAAAGTTTTTCTGAAGGCGGGGAAAATGTATAGCTTGTTTTTACTTTAACAAACGTAGGGTTCATATCATACCAATATATAGGCAAGTTTATATAAGTTAAGCCCAATTTTTTAAAACTATTTAAAAACAGATTAACAAGCAGATATTTTAAATAAATTAGACGATAGCCTTTGAAATAGCATTATTAAAAAAGTGAAAGTTTTATGATAGTTGTGAAACTGTATTACAATATAAACTATTTACAATTGTTTTCTAGTAATATATTAGGGAAATATTCAGCGACCCAAAGTTAAAAAGTCGTTCTGGACTCAAATAATAATAATTTTTTTTAAAAGTAAATGCCTTTATTGACTGGATGTAAGTGTATGTTGCACAGGGAGAAAAATCATATCATCCGTTCCCGGACGCTCTTTACGTTTTAGGGTAAATTAAGTGATAACATATGATTTTATTCAACAGCTGATTTTATGTTCGGTTATGTGGTAGAACAGCTGAAGCACGTAGGTTATATTACTGTATTTGTTGTACGTATTAATAAGTTAAAATGTTATTATTAAATATTTTTATCAGTTAATAAATATAACACTTTATTTATTCAATTACATCACTCTCTCTCTCTCTCTCTCTCTCTCTATATATATATATATATATATATATATATATATATATATATATATGTGCTGATACGTATTCCTTCACGGATGGAAAAATATGATGAATAGTTATTATCTGGAGTACATCCGTTCATTATGCAGTCCATAAATTCGCAGTTCCGACGTTTCGCTAGAATCTCATCCAGCATTGACGAGGTGAACCCAACAACAGTAGAAGAGCGAGTGAAGCTCTTCTACTGTTGTTGGGTTCACCTCGTCAATGCTGGATGAGATTCTAGCGAAACGTCGGAACTGCGAATTTATGGACTGCAGAATGAACGGATGTACTCCATATGATAACTATTCATCATATATATATTTCAAACTCTCAATCGTTAATAAAATACGTTTTATTCATCCACTCAAGTTCTTATATATTTTTTTAACTTGTAGTGGATACCATTTGATGTTGATACAGTTTAAAAAAATAATAATTAAGGTGTTAAATTTATTACTAAATTAGTTTTAGTTTTTTATAGGAGAAAACAATTTTACAAAAGGAGTGAGGTATGTTTTAGTAATATCGTCACATTTAACCTAAAATAAGTGGTAACATATGATTTCATAAAACAGCTGATTTTAAGATACAGGTTATGGTGATAGAACAGCTGTTTTAACGCATACGTTATTTATATGAATTGTAATTATTTAATAAAAAGTAACTAAAATAAAATTTTGTAACTTAATTGATTTAACTGTGAATTGAATTGATTTTTTTTTTAATATTCAGTTGACATTGGTAAGGTTTAGGAGGGACAGTATAGAGCTCTGGTCAAGTGAGCAATTCGCTATTTAATGAATTAAATATGGAGATCAGTCAATCATTATCTCCAGGTTTGTTATCCTATTAGTGGCTTACGCATTTCACCGGCAAAGTGGGCCTACTCGCTGAATAACCACTTTAAATTTTTGGCGCTATTTGGAATCGAACCTCGTATCATTAGGTGGTGAGATGCTGGTCACATGTTATAAGATAGGACTTAGCTCTTAGGTGCAAATTGAGTATTCGCCGTTTAGAAAACATCAGACTCTGTCATCATCCTTCATCAAGTCCACCGCGGCCTACAGTAGAATCACTTTGTGAAAAATCGGGGTGTTGGATGCGCAGTGCCTAGGGGCGCCAGTGCGCATACGCGTTAGGGCGACAGCTATGAGCGACACTTCAGTTGGTCGTGAAAGCAGCCGGTGGTGGATCTATAGGTACCTTTCCAAAAATATTTGCCGGTGTTATGTTTTGATTTAGGTATTATGTTATCGTTTGTGTTTTATAGTTCATGTGTTTTTAGTTTCTTTAAGAAATGGTGCAACCGGGTAGTACCCTGGTTTTTCCTCTTGACGTCCATAAATGAATCAACTCAGCCGATAGTATGTAGTCAGGCTAGTAGCGTTTCTACTTAGAACTTTCTCTTCCTCCTCCTCTCGCACGCGGTCAAGCCCTCCTCCCTAATCCCCACATGCCTGCGCGAGGCGATTTTTGTCAGTGATTCATTTGTACCCATCCCAACCCTTAGACAATCCTTTTAGCACGCTTACTTAACGGACACGTTGGAACTGGGCCCACGGTCAAAACATCCCTAAGCGGATTACCGTCAACCCTCGAAAGGTCGAATTGGTTGAATTGGGGCCCTGGTCAGTCGGGCAACATTGGTTTTCTTAAGTGACCAGACATTACGTTTTTATTTTAGTGTACGATAGAATTAAAAACTAAAACTTAATGTAAGCAAATAAATACAATAAAATTTTACTTAAACATAAAGAAATATAAAATTCATTAAAAATACTGTACTTCCATCTTTTAATTATTATTTAAACTTACGAACAATCCTACCAATAACGTAATGTGATCAATGTCTGTTTCAACGCAACATTTTATATCAAAATCCAGCGGAAGGATTTTGCTTCCTAATCACAGTTTTATTAATTTCAACTTTGGTGTTAGGTAGGCCTAAAAAAATCGATTGTCAAATAGTAAGTAAGAAATCACATTAATTGAATTCAAACGACAATAAACGTAATGCAACCATACCTGTTAAATTTTGTTGGACGGTGAATGCTCCGAAGTAGGCTACAGTTGAATTATGGCTGCTGTAGATATGTTATCCGCTCATATATTAACCAAATGTCCCGACCAATAACA